>PVKC010044842.1:0-11508 GCA_004027635.1 Crocidura indochinensis | reverse complement strand
TACCACCCTAGGGTAGGGGCAGAAAGCCAGGTCCCACCCTAGAGTAGGGTCCAATCACTGATCAGGGTAGGATCAGGGTGGGTCCAGAAAGCCACCCTAGAGTAGGGTCCAATCACTGATCAGGGTGGGTCCAGAAATGTTTATACATAGAAATTCCAAATCATGATAAGATTAGAAATGTTTACATATGCAACACCAGTGATTTTTTAAGAATTATTTACCGCATTTAAAGACATACTTTTTTTTTGGGGGGGGGCACACCCGATGACGCTCAGGGGTTACTCCTGGCTATTCGCTCAGAAGTCGCTCCTGGCAGGCACGGGGGACCATATGGGGAACCGGGGGATCGAACCGTGGTCCATCCTAGGTTAGCGCAGGCAGCTTATCTCCAGCGCCACCGCCCGGCCCCTAAAGACATACTTTTATATTTCTATCTATATCCTCTATTGAGTTCAGTTGGCCCAATGTTGACCTGTAAAAGTCACTTTGAATTGATTTTGTCACCCTTTGTCTCATCACTTTGCTCTTCATCAACTGTCTAACTTTCTGCTCTGACAGGAAGTACCCAAGTCATATTATACATTTCACGAAGTTACAAAGCTAGCCTCAGTCATTTCTTCAGATGTCTAGGAAATGATACTAAAAATACCAGGGAGAATGATACGTTTATTGCCAAAGGTTACTTGTTGCAGTGTATCAATACTTGCTTAGTCTTGGTATAATCAGTTCTTTAAATAGAATGAGGAGGAAAGATCAATCTTCTCTGATTTACTAGGTATTTCTCTGATTTACTAATGAATTTATCAATATTTATGTTGTGGCAACATTTTACCTTCATGGTAAAAATCAATTAATATTTTTAATTTTCTTTAAAGCATAAAATTTTTTAGAACTATACAAACTGGTTGTATAGATTTTATTTTTTATGGATTGGAAGATTTGGTTTGCCAGTATTCTATCCAGAGTTGTTCCACTGTATTCATGAATATATTTTCTTGCCCAATGTGTAAAATTTGTTCTCTATAATTTTTCTATATGATTCCTACCTCATTGGATACATTAGATTTAGAAAGCGTATTTGAATCCTCATCTTTCCTCCTCCCCTCACCTGTCACTCATCACTTTCTTCCCCTCATCTCCCTTTCACTCATCTATACTTCTTTAGTTCCTTTATCCCTTAAGAGCTCATATTAAAGTGGAGAGATGGCTCAGGATTAAGACATATGCCTTGCATGTAATAACCCCCATTCAATTTCTAGCACCAAATGGTCTTATAATCATTACCACAAGCATTATTGGAAGCTCCTATGCACCATCAGGATGGGCTCATTGATTCTCAGCACCTCAATGCCCAAAGAGTGCATCATCCTTGTGTCCCTACATTAAACCATCAACTGAGAATCACTGGGAGGAACCTCTAGGTTTCCTTAGCACTTCTTGGAAGATCCTTGTTCTGCCCTCCCAGAAAAAAAACTTACGTGCTAAGAATGAGAATTATCGAGGCCGGGCGGTAGCGCTAGAGGTAAGGTGCCTGCCTTGACTGCACTAACCTAGGACGGACCGCGGTTCGATCCCCGGTGTCCCATATCCAAGCCAGGAGTGACTTCTGAGCGCATAGCCAGGAGTAACCCCTGAGTGTCACCTGGTATGGCCCAAAAACAAAAAACAAAACAAAAAAAAAAGAATGAGAATTATCCAAGTCCTGAATGTGTGTTAGAATTTAGGGGTCTGGGAGATAGCATGGAGGTAAGGCTTTCATGCAAAAGGTCATCAGTTTGAATCCTGGTGCCCCATATGGTACCCCGTGCCTGCCAGGAGCAATTTCTGCGCATGGAGCCAGGAGTAACCCCTGAGCACTGCCAGGTGTGACCCAAAAACAAAACAAAACAAACAACAAAAAGAATTTACTGATACTTTTTTGTAGAAAAGCAAAACCCATCTGACTACTGATTGAATATACTTAGCTTTTTATTTTTCAGTTTGTGATATTATATTTTAGTTTATTATATCTCACAATGATCTAACTAAAGTCATTGTCTGAAAATGTACTGGATTGCAATAGTACTGTTTGAGCCTTCTGTATTGTTTTCACTTATTGAATGTTGTGGTCTTCCATACAACTTTCCCATCAGATTTGTTTTGGTTTATCTCGGCTGTTATACTATGAAATTTGGGGATGTTGCTCAGTTGTATATGTGGCTGCTTGTTCCATGAGCTGAAATAATTGTTGGCTTGGTTGCTTGATGATGTTCAATCGTGGAGCTGGGCCATTTCTGTGTTGGAGCATGTTGACTGCAGGCTACTTGCTATGCCTTGTTGTTTGCTCATTTCTTCATTTCTTATATTTGTGTATGTGTAATCTTTTCCTGTATTCTAAGTAATATGGCCAGATTTTTGTTAATTTAACTATTTTTTAAATAAAGATTTATGATATTATCTTAGTTGATCTCTGGAAGATAGTCTTATTATATTTTTTATTTCTTTTTAAAAAGAATGCCCTGCCCTTTACTTGTTTCCACTAATTTTTTTCTATTTTTCTAATCTCAAATTGAATTTTAGCTGTTTTGAGTATTTCTTCCTCGTCTTGAAATCTTTGTTTTCTTTTGACAATTACATTTATGTCTAAAAGGTCTAATTTTTCAAGCTGAATATATCCATACCTAAACCTGTGATCTCCACCAATGCTTAAACCCGTACATTCTTCAATCCTCTCTATCTCTGAGGGGAAAAAAATCTATTCTTTCAGATAAATCAGTTCCCAAGTCTTTAAGTGACATTTCATCCTCTATTTCACCCACTTCTAAAAGACCGCTCTAGAATCTGATTATTGCTGCTATCTCCTTTACAGCAAATATCTTATTCTGTTCAGACTGCTGAAATAATATCTCACCAAGCATAACTGATAAGTAATAGAAAATTATTTCTCACAGTCCTGGAGGCTTCAAGTCCAAAATCAGGTTGGCAGCCTGATTGAGCTCTGGAAGAGACCACAGTGACATCTCTGGCTTTATCTTCACCCACTAGAAGGGATGATGGTGCTCTGAGGGGGTCTTTTTTTATTTTTTATTAATAGTCCCATTGATGGGAACCCTTATAACTTAAGAACCTCCCAAAGGTTGGTCGGCGGTGGCTTTGGAGATAAGGTACTTGCTTGCCTGCGATAACCTAGGACAGACCGGGTTCGATTCCCCGGTTCCCCATATGGTCCCCTGTGCCTGCCAGGAGCGACTTCTGAGCGAATAGCCAGGAGTAACCTCTGAGCGTCACCGGGTGTGACAAAAACAAAACAAAACAAAACAAAACAAAAAAAAGAACCTCCCAAAGGCCTCAGTTATAATACTACACCATTCAGAGAGAGGACTACCGCATACAAATGCGTGGACACAGATTTTCAGACATTATCAGAGTTAGTATGTCATAACTGTGGCTTAGTCTAGTATAGTAATGGGACTCCAGCTTCCACTCTTGAACTTCTCTGGTCTGTTCTCCACAAGACACTAACTAGGCCTTCTAATGCTTCAGTTTCCCCAACTCTTCCAGTTCTGAGTAAATGTGGTCATGATTACTCTGAGGTATGACTCCATCCTGTCTCTCATTCACTCCTTTCACTCCAGACACTTCCCCAATCCTCAGAAGGGTCTGCTAATTTTCATTTGTGACTTCCTTTTGTGGCTTCCTGTGTTTGGCAAGCACTTTCCTTTCATCTCTGCATGGATCACTTCCTCAAAGCCCTTGGCCCTCATTAGGTATTATATATCAGAGTCTTTCCTTCATCAACTGTATAAAATTCCAGTGCTATCCAGTGACTTCTTATCTTATTAATTCCCCCCTCCCTCACATGCACCATTGCTTGATTTAAGTATCAGTTTATTGTCTCTCTTCCACTGCTAAAATAGCATCTTTAAGATAGGGCTTCTTTGTTTTGTTCGTTCCTATATCTCTTGGCACATCCTAACTGCTCAGTTAACTGTCCAATGAATGAATAAATGATTGAATAAGTGGAGAATGCAATCTGACTTGCAATAAAATATTCTCAGGGGAGACTAAGTTTACATTGACCAAAAAGCTGCCTCAACTTTGCCTTCACTATTGCTTTTGTTCTTACTACATTCCCTCAGATTTTGGGAAAGGTAACTTTATTCAAGGAGTTGGGATGTAAAATAGAGGGACTTTTTACTAGAGGCCTCTTAAACTGCTACATCTTCATCTTCTTTCTTTTTGGGAAGTGACTATTACTAACAAATGTCCACTTGGTAGCTGCCACCACCCACTACCTTAAAACCCTGACTTTGCCACTGTCAAAATTTTTACAGCTGAGACTCTCAGTTAATTCAGTTTTGTTCTCAGGGCATTCCCCCTCCTTTCTTAGGAGTTTAGCTATATATTCTGACCAATCATTTATTTTATGTTGCCTCTTAGGAAAGGATTTTAGGTGATTGTGTTTACATATTATTGGCTTACTTCAAGCTTTCTATTTCCATGCAGGGCACAGGAGCTCATGGAAGTGACTTGCCAACACCCTTGCAGGAAATATTATTACCAGAGAGCAGAAATTGGGATTAGTTAGCTCCTGAGACTTACTATACTTCCATGCTGAACTAGTGCTCTGTCCTTTTTTTCTTTAGAGCAACCCTTGACTGGAGCAGAGATTTCTAACTGTATGAATTTTATCCATAGGCAGAGAAGACCAAAAAAAAAAATAAAAACCACAACATAGCAAACAAACAAAAAACAATAATAACATTACATACAGCAGTTGTCTAGTTCCAAGGAAACTCTCTGAGCTATTGAGAGCTTTAATAGCCCTTTGTTAATATATAACTGGAAGTTGCTTTGGGGGTTGTACCTGATTTGTGGGGCGGGATAGGAGAACGGGAGAGGCAACTTATGTCAGAAACTGTTCTTTTTTTTTAGAATTTAGCTCTATCAGACCCTTTATGTCAAACAGATCCAGAAGAATGAAGTTTCTGCTCAGCCCAGTGCCTTGTTCATTTAGACCAGGTCTTGGATGACTGTCAACTGGAATGGAAATACTGATGACGAATTAATTATAGAAGACTTTTGGAAATTATTATTGGGTGTAGTGATATTGTTTAGTTGAAAACAGGTTTACTTTAAACAAAATGATAGCATTTTGGGGCGCTCAGAATACTTTACAAATCAGTGGAAAACTGAAGTTTAGTCAATTTTGCTTCATAGAATGCCAAATGACATTAAAAAAAAACAACCAAACCCCTTGTGTCATATTAAATTGATTGACTTAGGGCCTGAATTGAGTTAATTACATGGTAGTTTTTGATTTATGGATGATATTGATTGTTCTGTTGAGCCATGAGCGAATACAATACACAGACCAGGTATAATGGACAGCCCCTATGGGTAGGTGGCTGGTTAATATTTTTCCTTACAAAAGAGCCTATTTCTTCTACCCAGAAGTTTATTTGTTTAAATAACTTCTAGAAAAAAAACAAAACCAAAAAAAATTAAAAATAAAATACTGCTAGAAAATAGAGTATAGCACTCCTCCCCTTGAGTTAGATTTCAGTGTTTCATCCCAAATTATAAGGACACTCATAAGGCTACGGTGACCCTCAAAACATTGCTAGTGAGGTGCCCCAAGAGCTAGAGATCAGGGAGGTCCTCACCACTGAGAGTGCTACAACATGCCTGATTGATCCACCACTACCTTGCTGAGGGAGATGAGGAGAGATAAAAGCTTCAACAAGCTCCTGCGTGCACAAAGGGGGGAGTTGAATTGATGGGGTGCTCAGATCAAGATGGGTTGTGTTGTTCAGGGAAAGGAAAATTTAGTTCTGACTTCTCTCCAGGTGTTTCAAGGTCATTGACTATTTTTTTTAAACTTTATTGATTGATTGATTGATTGGCTTTTGGGCCACACACAGCAGTGTTCAGGGGTTATTCCTAGCTCTGCACTCAGAAATTGCCCCTGGCAGGTTGGGGGACCACATAAGAAGCTGAGAATCGAACCAGGTGCCTTCCTGGTTGGCTGCAAGCAAGGCAAATACCCTACTGCTGCGCTATCTGTCCGGCCCCTGTCTATTTTTGTGAAAAATAGAATTTTTTCTATATTTTGAATAAAATACCTTTATTTAGAAAGAGTGCTTTTGGACCAGAGAATAGAGCATTTAAGGCACTTGTCTTGCATGTAACTGACCTATTCCGATCCTTGGTGTATATTTGATCCCCCTAGGACTAACAGATGGTTGTTCACTGAACACACACACACACACACACACACACACACACACACACACACACACACACAACCACTGAGAAATGCAGAGTGTAATCCCCAAACCCAATTCCCTCCTAAGAAGAAAGTCCTTTACCCACAAAAATTGGGATGAGTGTAATCCCTCAAATGGGAGTTTATGTCTCTTAGTTTCTCAGAGATGAGTTTATAGATCCTTTGCCAAGGCTTGGCACTTCTGATGCAGGCAGGAGTCAGTCTTGTTAAGGAAGAAGTGCAGCTTTTCCTATTCAGCTCACAGGATCTTTGTTCCTACTGGATGCTGTTCCATGAATGGACTTAGATGGGTCCTAAGACCATGGCCTTGGACTGGTTGGGGCAGGAATTCCTTTTCAGATGGCATCTTGAATTTATTTATGATTTATTTATTTATGATTTCCCGAACTTCCAGGCTTCTTGTCAAAGGTCTCCTTTGGTATTTTTCTTTGGGATTTTTTTTTTTTTTTGCAAACAGCATTAAATCATGTTTCCTGCCTATATAAATGTTCTTTGAAAATTTCTTTTAAAAGCTCACTTAACTACTGTGTGAGGCCCTGGATTTACCTTCCTGTCCCCCTATACACACAACCCCATGGGAATTTTACCTCTTGAAAGGTGTGACAACTGCTAGATTTCTCTTTGCACTCTCACTTTCTACACATTTTACTAACTCAGATGACAGAACATCTGATGGAACTTTCCCCTTGATCTTCTGCTTGCTGTTCTTGCTACCCTGGTTTGGAGTCACAAAAATTTGATTATAGTGGTCAGGTACAATTTAACTGATAGTTCTTGTGGGGTTCTTGTTTATTGCAGTACTTGCACCCACCTGGGCACCCACTTAGATTCAAAGGACAGAAAGTTGCACATTTGCTTATACATCTGAGGATGACAATAAGCAGAGCTTCTGGGATTTCTCTTAGTGTTTAGGTGAAATTCTGACCTTTAGCTGCCTAATGCTTATAAGGCAGATACAGTAACCCTGAGTCATCCCTGGATCAACATGTGATTTTTTTTCACTTAAAATTTTTTTTTTTGGTTTTTGGGTCACACCCAGTGACGCTCAGGGGTTACTCCTGGCTATTCGCTCAGAAGTCGCTCCTGGCAGGCCCGGGGACCATATGGGGAACCAGGGGATCGAACCTCGATCCGTCCTAGGTTAGCGCAGGCACCTTATCTCCAGTGCCACCGCCTGGCCCCCTCACTTAAAATTTAATTTTTATTAACTGATTTGTCCTCCATTGAGCATGATGACTCAAGTATATTGTTGGGTTATCAGCTCTTCAGATTACTACTACTACTACTACTACTACTACTACTACTACTACTACTACTATTATTATTACTATTATTTTCTTGCAGTCACACAGACTGTATTTAGGGCTTACGCATGGCTCTCCATTCAGAAATTACTCCTGGTGGTGCTTGGGAGACCATATGGGTTATCAGGGATCAAACCTGGGTTTTCTTTGTACAATGCAGGTAGATTATCCACTGTATTAACATTGCTCCCACTCCATCTTCATATTATATTTAATGGCAGTTATCCCACTATGTGAATATAGAATTTTTTTTTGCATGGGGAGCACAATTTTGGAGCACAATCTACCAAAGCGGTACTCAGGCAGCAGAGAGGGTCCCCTAGTGATTTTTAGTCAACTGGCTCAGTGTTTCAGTGCACAGGTTCAGGGGATGTGGAGCTGCCTCAGGCCCTGTAGTGTGGGGAATTAGCTGAGTCACCACAGTGATGCTTGGGGACTCCAAGGATGCTCATGAGAAGGACTATGTGGTGGCAGTGTTCAAACCTGGGTCAACAGAATGATAAGCTAGTACCCTAATCCTTGCATTATCTCCTGGCCTAGTGTCATAAATATTCTATGATAAGGTTATTTCTTTTATTTTTTATTATTATAAATGCAACTTAACATCTCTGTCAATTACATTTTTTTTATCCTTGAACTAGTTTTTTCTTGAGGAGGGTCAAATCCAGCTGTGCTCAGGGCTTGCTCCTGGTCCTGTGCATAGGAATCATTCCTGGTGGTGTTGGGGACCATAGGGGACCCTGGGAATCAAATGGGTCTGCCACATGCAGACAGAAGCCTTACCCCTGTTGTTATTATTTCTAAATAGATGCTCTAAAATTATTTTGTTAAGTTAGTATTCTATAATTAGAGTAGAATTATTTAGCAAAAGAATAATTACTTGGTCAGTGTGAAATAATATATTTTTAAAGCTGAAGCTGAATTTGTGCGAATTATTTTTTCATGTTTTTATTTTTCTTGTTAGTATTTTTGTTTGTTTGTTTGTGGACAACATCCTGCAGTGTTCAGTAGGCAATGGGCCTGAAAGGTCATATGGTCCAGGACTATTACTCAGGACAGCTATGTGCAAAGACTGACCTGTGAGTCATTATCTTGGTCTATATGGACATATGGACATGGAATCTTCCCTCTCTTGCACAAATGACCTGACATGGATTGTACGCTAAATTTATGCTTTGCTTTTTAAGGAGCAGACAGCTACTTGTCGTGTGGCTGTGCCATTTTACATCTCCATACACAAGTTTCCAACTCATTCCACTCTTCACTAAGACTTGTCATTGTTGTTTTTTATTTTATTTTTTTAACTTGGCACCTCTTCATGTGTCTCTGGGATGTAATGTGAGGGTTTAAAATAAATTCCCCTTAGTTTAATTGCTTGCCATGATCTTTTAATTATATTTAATTCATATTTAAATGAAGTCTTTTAAATGTGTTTTTTATTCTACCCCTAGTTCTCTTTTACACACCCTTCAGCTTAAGATTTCTTTTTTTCTTCTCATTTAAACAAAACCAAGAATTTCCCAAAAATTTGGTCAGATGAGGTATTAGAATCAACTACTATAACAATTTCAACAAACAACAACTATTCCCACCCTTTTTGAAAGTCACGAGATAAAGAAGCTTTCCTTGGTTTTGTTTTAGGGTCACACCTGGCTAAGTTCAGGGTTTACTTTTGTGAAAGCTACCTGAGGTACAGAGGATCAAACCTGGGCCATGTGCAAGGCAAATGCCCTACCCACTGTACTGTTGCTCCCACCAGTAAGGAAACTTAAAAAAAAAATCATATACCAGATTTGTTCCAGTTCACTCCCCTTAGTACTGTCAGGAGTGATTCCTAGCACAGAGTCAAGAATAAGTCTTGGACACCACTAAATGAGGTTCCCAAACAAACAAAAACCTTTATACAATAGAGAAATAAAAAATAGAGTGATAAGAAATCACACAGATTTATCCTTAGGTTTATCTTTCAATTATGTACCATGAGTATTCTGTTGCTAAAATTTGGGGACTCTTCTTTGAAATTGTCCTTATAGAACCTTTAGCATATCATTTTGTTTTCCTTATAGTAATTATTATGGTTGTGGCAGTCGAAGTTTATTTTTAGAAAGAACATGAAGTTATTTGAAACCAAACATAGTAAGCAAGTGAAGAATTGACTTAACCCAGAAATATGGATAGTTTAAACACACACACACACACACACACACACACACACACACAATCACCTGGGATTTTGGGCTGTATTTTCTATGGGTTTCTAGATTAAACTGGAAAATAGCTCTAAAAATAGAAACATCAACATTTTAAGTGGCAACATTACTAGTTGTATAAGAGGCGAACCTTCTACGGTAACCTCTTTAAAGATAAAAGCGTTTAAAGAAGATTAGTTCTAGAATATTAATTTAAAAGTGAATTCTGCTATTTGAGAGAAACATTTAATTTCAAAGTTAACTTTGATAATACCAAGTTCAAAGCTTTATTCATACTGAAAATGTTCCCATAGGGGTTCTAATTACAAAGTTGGGTAGATAGCGGAAGAAGAGGTCCTTACTTAGGCTTTAAGCTTCCTGCTGAGCTAGTAATGAGTTTTTGGTCTCATTGGCACCTTGTATTGAACTCACTGAGTATCAGGCATATCGATGCTTGTGGTAGGCTCCCTTGGAATGCTAATGATTCATGTGCTGTTTTTTTTGTTTTTTTTTTTTACCAAAAAATGCTTGGAAAATCTTTTTTTCTCTTTATTGATGTCTTCTCACTTTATTTGTATTCAGAAAATGTTGGGTTGATAATACACAAATTCTCCACAGGCCGGGAAAACTTTCAAAATAGATTTGGAAACTAGAAGTGCTTTGCAGTAAGCTGAAGGGGACAGAGAGAAGCCCCCAAGAGGCCCTCACCTCTGTGTTGTAGACTGAGGTCAGAGAATCCTAGGTTATTAGCTTATTGCTTTGATCTATTCTTGGGAGTTGGTTTTTAAGTGTTTTATTAACAAAATGGAAAATATTGTCTCAAAAGGTCTAATGAAATTGAAATATAATGATATTCTGCAGTAGAAACTTTCTTGTGGGTGATGGCGGGGTCAAACCCAGTTCCTGACACGTGTGTGCCATGTATTCTGGCTTCTGAGTCACATACCTGGCTTCCACTCTAAGTCTTAGTCATAATTAGTCATTGTCATCTTTGTAGTTGCTCATCACCTATCAGAACATCTGGTTAGTATCTGGAGAGATGGTATAGCCATTTCAATGAGGCAGATCTGGATTTGACCCATGACTGGCACTACATATAGTCCCTGGAGCCCACCAGGAATGATTCCTGATGAGGAGTCAGCCCTGAGCACTGCCGGGTATCGCCCAAACAACAACAAAACACAGTAGCATTTCTTTTTTTATTTTTATTTTTATTTTATTTATTTATTTATTTATTTATTCTTTGGTTTTGGGGCCACACCCAGTGACGCTCAGGGGTTACTCCTGGCTATTCGCTCAGAAGTCGCTCCTGGCAGGCACGGGGGACCATATGGGGAACCGGGGGATCGAACTGTGGTCCATCCTAGGTTAGCGCAGGCACCTTACCTCCAGCGCCACCGCCCGGTCCCAGCATTTCTTTTTTTAATGTAAAACAATAAATGGTTCTTCAATAGCAGCATCCTTTTATCTTTTTTATAATTTAGTATAAAGTCTGGCAGTATCAAAAGACTAGTGAAAAAGTTCACTTTAACAGTGTGATAGCAATAATAAATCATATTGGATATTTTTAATTGGTGTCAAATATAGCTTTCAAATGAACAAATATTCCCTTTCTCCTGTTATGTGTTCTGAGAGAGAAGTAGTCAAGTACAGTTGTACAAGCACAGACACTAATGCTGAACCACTTGTTTCAAATCCTGGTTGTTTCTCTTGTTTGCTGCGCAATCTAGAATCAATTGCTTGCTTT
>PVKC010044841.1:0-11533 GCA_004027635.1 Crocidura indochinensis | reverse complement strand
ACCCCATAGGAAAATTAAAGTGGCAAATCTTTCTACCTGTGGTCTATTTTCCCTTTGTCTCCATTTCTCTGGCTGCTCCCAAGCCTCTCTTTCTGTGTTAGCTCTTGCAAACGGTTTTCAGCAAACCTGGGCTTGGTTGCTAAATTGCCTTCTCATTTGCTGTGTCATTGGTGAAATGTGTCCCGAGCCAGGAAACAGAAGTTCCTGTGACTCGGTAAAAGCAGCAACTTTCAACTTCTCTGTCCTGGAGGAACCGTCATTTGAAGAAGCCATCACACAATCCTTTGAAATTATGCTGTTGTATGGATGGCAGAGATATTGCACTTTCCCCCACAAATAATCCTACTGCTAAAGAGCCAGTTAGTGAAGACAAAGACCCTGTCCTAAAAATATTCATAGTCTGGTATAGTGATTAGAAAACACTATGAAAATGGATCAGAGTCAATAGTTTAGGTTGTTAAGGTTTTAATCTCTAGTCAAATGTCCTATTATTGTTAGAGCTAGGACAGTTGTAGATAATATAAAAACAAATTACCCTGATTGTGTTTTAATAAAACTTTATTTCTAAAAGCAGATAGTCAGCCATATTTGATTATATAAATTTGCAGACCTTCTACTGTAGTGTAGAAAAAAAATGTGCTCCTACTGTTGCTTTGTTCTACAATGAGTAACATTAAAAAGGGATGTTTCCAGAAGTAGTTAGAGAAGGGTACATTTTCTGAAAGAGGCGAGCCTTGTGCATTAAGAGATGAAGTGATGGAGCCAGAGGAGTGGCACAAATGACAGGTCTTTCTTTTGCCTTGCACGCGCTAGCTTATGACAGACTGAGGTATGATCCTCCGGCGTCCCATATGCTCCCCCAAGCCAGGAGCAATTTCCGGGTGCACAGGCAGGAGTAACCCCTGAGCATCACATCACCAGGTGTGGCCCTCCCCAGAAAAAAAAAAAAGAAGAGAAGAGATGAAGTGATATGTTGTCCATTTTGTTATCTTCTTTTTCCTTCTCATCTTTTCAGTAAGCCACTTATTTATGATTAATCAGATTTTAAGGTTTGTGAGTGCTGTAATGGTATCTTAGCCACCTTTAAGGATAAACTTAATGCTTGTAAATAATTAGAACTTTATGCATGTTTATAAGAATTAAAAGGTATTTAACGTTAACTAATTTTGACTTATCTTTCTTTTGCTTCTTGGAAGGTGACACTCTTGCTCTACTCTACAGTCTGAAGAAATATTTATAGCAAGATAGGAAATTCTTATTTTTTATTACATTACTCAAATGCCATGGTTTACATAATTGCATTTTACATAATACATTTTTCTGTCATTCCATTTTCTTTTTTTTTTTTTTTTTGGGTCACACCCGGCAGTGCTCAGGGGTTACTCCTGGCTCCACGCTCAGAAATTGCTCCTGGCAGGCACAGGGGACCATATGGAGCACCGGGATTCGAACCGATGACCTTTTGCATGAAAGGTAAACGCCTTACCTCCATGCTATCTCCCAGGCCCCCATTCCATTTTCTAATAATAATTCTATTACCAGTAAAAAAAATTTCCTCCACCATTATCCCTGGTTATCCCCGTGCCTGCTTCTTTGGCAGGAATGAAATAATTTATTTTACATTTCTTATTTACAACTAATTGGTATTAAGATTATTTTTGGAAAAAAATCTATAGCAAAAGAAAATGTGTGAAAATTATTATATCTTGCCCTGGGGTCATTAAGTTGTTGCTTAAAGGTTTACTAAGCTATTAGTTGTTAGTTACTGGTTGTATTTTTTAACCTTAGGTAGCTTCTTTGCTACTTTGATTCCTTATTTGGTGTGTTCCTTATGGTGTGACAGCATAAAATATTTTGAAGTATTGCATGTCCGTGCAGTCCAGAAATTCCAAATTCTGTATTATATTGTAGCAACTGTGAGGCGTGGCTATGACTATCAGTCCTTCTAGAAGTACAGAAAGGCAAGGGGATTGGGGGAGAGTAAAATAAAAAGAAAAACTTCATAAGTTGGTGAGACTGCCCCCACACTGAGTTTCTTTCTCTTTTTTAAATTTTATTTATTGATTGATTCATTGATTGATTGGTTGGTTTCTGAGCTATACCCAGCGGCACTCAGGGGTTACTCCTGTCTCTATACTCAGAAATCACCCTGGCAGGCTGGGGGACCATATGGAATGCCAGGATTAGAACCAGGTCCCTCCCAGGTCAGCTGCATGTAAGGCAAATGCCCTACCACTGTGCTATCTCTCTGGCCCCTGAGTTTCTAATCCCTTAGGTGAACAAGTCTGATCAAGCAGGGTAGCAGCAGAGAAATTGCACCAAGCAATCAGAAATGATATTCATTAGTGTCATCTCTTTCTGCCATATGCTGCCTCTGTTCCATGCTGCCTAACTGCCATGCGCTTTCTCTCACTTGCCCAAAGCTAGACTCCTCTTTCTTCAAACCAACCCCCAATCCCAGGTGGGGGAAAGTCAAGTCAGACACAAAAGCAACTAGCCTGTGGCTTTTTGCATCTCAAAGGAAGAGGTTAGGGAAAAAGAAAGTTGGAAGAAGGGTTCACCTACAGGGGAGGGTATTATCACAGTCACTTCAATGAAGTCCTGAAGCTCCCAGCCCAAATATTGTCATACTCAAGTTTTGAAGACGGGATTCTTAGAATGTATGAGATACTGGTTCATTCTAAAGTCATACCTAGTTTGACTTCTATTCCACGTAGTAGTCACTTAACCTTTCCGTGTCTGTTTTCTTTCCTGCTAAAATCCACAGTAGTGGGATCAGAGAGATAGCACAGTGGTAGGGCTTTTGCCTTGCACACAAGTCAACCCAGAACTCTGGTTCAAATCCAGACATGCCATATGGTCCCCTATGCCTATCAGGAGCGATTTCTGAACACAGAGTCAGAATTAACCCCTGAGCTCCACTGGGTGTGACCCCAAATCGAAACAAACAAACAAACAAACAAACAAACAGCTATAGTGGCAAGGGAATTATTTATTTCATATTGTTACAAGGTTTAAATGAGTTCAGAGGAAAAGAGTATTAGGAAAATTCCGGAACAGAGCAAGTCTTCATCAAATGTTACTTTTATTATTAACATTACTAAAACTAAGCTTCCTCTCTTTTGCAATAATTTTGCACCCCATGGCAGGAGGGAAAAAAAAATGGCCCTGCTGATTGCTACTCCTGCCACTCATTTAGAAATTCTAACCAACTCCCAACTTCAACCTTATTTGTTTGTGGTGTTATTCTCTGCCCTCGGCTTCTGCAGAGGAGAGGAGTTGATTGGCAGCTTAACTGTTTAAAATCAATATAAGAAGCACTTGGAGATTAAAGCAATTTAAGCAAGGCACAGGCTGGGTTTGGGGAGCTAAAACTGCTCTTCAAAGGAAACAAGGAAAGAAGATGACGAAAGTGGGTCAGAAATGAAACAGCCAAAGATTGTGCGCGTGGAGGTGAGATTTCAACAATAGATCAGCATGACTTTTTATTTCTGCATAGATTGTTTCTTTTTATAAGAAAATAAAATTAAAAGAAAGCCCCAGCTCTAATCTCACAATTGATCCTGCCTGGTGGTACTGTCTGTGCTGCTGATTTAAACTCATGTCTCTGCCCTGAGTTTTCTACCAATATGACCTCCACTCACACATGTAACTAATTTCCTCCCTTTTCAATTTCTGTAGGCACTTCTTTCTCAGGGAGAGATTGAGAGATTATCTGGCAGAGTTCTTTTTGGTTATGTTTGAGGGTCACACCTGGCTATATTCAGGGTTTATGCCTGGCTCTGAGCTCAGGGATCACTCTTGAAGTTGAATCACTCTGGGTTCAGGGGATTGAAACAGGATCAGCTCTTCCTGGTCCACTGTTTTGTGGGTATCCCCTCCCCTAACTTCTTGCTTATCCCACCTGAATGATCAGAACTACCTACACCTGGAATAGGCAGCTTGAGGAGTCTTCCTGGGGTGGAGAGAGGGGAGAGAAGAGAGAGCCATAGAGAAGAGGAGGCTCCAAGATGATTAAACAGGAATTGCCAAGGAGCTGGAACTCAGCAAGGAAGCCTGGAGTGCAGCTGAAAGGGAGACAGAGGCAGAGAAAGCCAGAGATGGAGCTTAGAAGTGGCTGTTTGGCAAAGGTTTAGTATAGAAGCCATGTGAGGATATGCACATAGCGGTCAGGACCATGAAATAAAGCTGGCTGGCTCCTATGAAACTTGAACTGACTGCCTGTGAAATTATTTCACGGCTACTACACTTTTCTAGACTCACTGGTAGAAGGGGTAAAGGCACCAATGCCAAGAAAGTCTTCACCCCAACACTAGAACTTTAGACTTTATATTTATTAGAACTTTAGACTTTATATATTTAAATATATATAAATATATTTGAATATATATTTTAAATATATATAAATATATATTTATGTATTTCTGGAATTCAGTCACTGAAGTCCAGAAATCCAAGCTGGTCTCACATGGCAGTGGGGTCCTTGTAGGAAACCCAATCTTTGTTCAATTCCCAATAAATTTGAAAGGAACATAGATTGGGCATTTTTAAGGCTCCTGTTTCCTTCTTTCTCTGAAATATGAGAACCACCATCTCTTGCATATACCCCACTTATTCCTTAGCTCGCCTCCATCTATGAGTTAGGGTTTCAACCTTTATTTTTTAATTGTTATGGAGACTCTTAGAATTATAAATCTTTCACAATTGTATTTTAGGCACATAGTAACAGTGAATTGGGGCCATTACCACCTCCAGCATTGGCTTCCCTCTCCATAGTTCCAAGTATGTATCCCATACCTCCACCCTTAGCCCCCCAACACACACACAAGTGTAACAGTTCCATTTTGTGTTTAACTTGTTATAGTTTAGGTATCTTGATTCTATTCTTGTTGATTTTTACTTGGGTATTTAGATCTGATTTTTTTTTTCCCACACAGTGTTCCATGGGTCCTATCCATTTTTTCCCCTTTTCTCTCTTTGTAGAAAGATATAGAAATATGAGGCTGAACAAAATGATTCGAGTTCTAAGGTTCTATGTAAAAGATGGGAGCTACTATCTAGAAGATATAAGGGGTTCAACTTTTAATGATTTGATAGTGTATAGGGATCTCCCTAAGAACTATACTTTTTGATCCCAGATATCACCCACTCCATTTTCACCGCAACTTGATCTCTCTCCTAGTTAACTTTATATCCTAATGAGAAATCCTTCATGTGTGGAGTACAGCTATATTTGCATACCATTTCATAAATAAATTGAGTATGTTGCCTTAACTTTTCAGACAACATTGGTGATGTTTCAGTTTCACAAATCCAGAAAGGAGCAGGCATGGGAGGGGTTGATAATACCGTGCATACAGGGAACCTGGAAGAGGAACAGGGATCTATCTTAATTAAATATTAGCAGTAACTAGGAGCATTTCAGGTGATGTGGTTATTACTGCGGGCAATGAGGAAAGTTTTGGGTTTGACATCTTCCCTCTCTTCCTATTATTAATATGTTTATATCTTTCACTCAACTACAGTGTTCTATATTCTACCCTTAACTGCCCTAGCCTATTAGATACTGTCTATCTAGCATTAAAAAACTGAGTTGAATTAGTACTAAAAGTACTATCATTTTTGAATGAACATCACCAGATCCTTCTTCAAATCCAACCTTTCAGAACCTGGCTTGGACACCCTCCAGTCACTGTGGACAAAGTTGTTCCCCTTGCATTGTTGCATAGTGGACAGCGGACCTAAGGGCAAATGGAACTGTCATCACCATCACTACCAAGCTGAGTGATGTTACTAACATCTATGCTCTGCTCATTTGCCTTTTTTGAAAATGTCCAAATGGTCTTTTTCACAAAACAAGCAAGATTTCTCAACTCTCCTGCTTCTGTTGTTATATGTCTTGCCCCTTAATTAAGTCTGACAGCCAGGCAGGCATATTTGAGCTGCAGGTAATCCAAGGCCAAGGAGAAGCAAGGCAGGGAGTTTTACCACTTGAGAGCTGGAGTCTCAGCACAAAGCCTGAAGCGAGGAAAAGGGAAAAATCAATATTCCTCAGCCAAAATGCATTTTTAAATGTGAATAGTGTTTGTGACTATGGAGGTAGATATGGTGAAGTAGACAATCCACTAATGTCTGCCCTTGTACTCATGGCTGCTGTATTATGGTCTTTATCTACCAGTACAGCACACTAATTTTTTAACATCAAGTTTAGATGTAGATTTATTCAGTATAATGACAATTATCATAATTAGAATGTCTGTTATGGGTATGTCCACTGGAAAAATATTTGTGATCCAAAGTACCTAGCATTATGGCTGTCATATCTCAATTGGAGTAGAATAAGGGTTATCATTTTGCATCACAAATATCTAGTTACCTATACTAATATGTGGAGAATGGTAAGCTAAAGATGAAAAGTCATGAGGCATGACCTAAGATAGGTAGGTATGTGTAAGGTATTATTGAAGTCGTTGCACTGAATTGAGATACTCAATGTACCAAGAACTTACTTGGGAACTTCTGTGTGCATGTAAATACTATGTATATGTTCAGTTGTGTGATACTGTGGAGGATGAATATGACTGAGAAATAAAAAGAAAGTTTTATTTTCAAGACAAATGTGTACATACAGAGCTCAGGAGGGTATATGGAGACTGGTAGCTGATTCTACAGATTTTCTTTGGAAAAGGAGAGAAACACAGAGATATACTGATTGCAATACTGCATGCAAGAGTCATGGGAGAAATCTAGTAACTTGGAGAAAATAAAAAATATCTGAGTCCTCAGATATATCTTCACTGTTCATTGTCAGCAGTATCTTTAATTTTACCATGAGTCAGCATTATATTTGTATTTCTCTTACTCTTAGAAAGCAAATTATAAGTTGTTAATTCATTGATTATTTTCCAACAAATATTTGAAAGCCATATATATATGTATATATATATATATATATATATATATATATATATATATATATATATATATATATATATATATATATTGGTTTTGGGGTCACACCCGGCAGTGCTCAGGGGTTACTCCTGGCTCCATGCTCAGAAATTGCTCCTGGCAGGCACGGGGGACCATATGGGGCACCGGGGATTCGAACCGATGACCTTTTGCATGAAAGGCAAACGCCTTACCTCCATGCTATCTCCCAGGCCCCGAAAGCCTTATATGTTGATAATGTAGAACTTGGCAGATATAGTTTCTATCATCATAGAATATACTATAAGTCATCACTACTAAGAAGGTCAGAACTGCCTAGAACACTTCTAGGATAGCATGATTATGCCTCCTTTAGGTAAAGGTTTTTATTTTCTTTGTTTTTACTCACTACTTTAAGTAAGTGTTATAGGAATTTGTATTTTCAACAAATAAAATATAAAAATGAAATGTCTGCAAATAGCCCAACTAAAATATATAAACATCCTATTTAGTAGTATGAACCTCTGTTGAACAAGTATATGAGAACCACATCAATGCCAATGAACCTTACAACCAACATATTTGTAAGCAGCACAACAGAAGACTGTGCCCCACTCCCCACAGGCACCACAACCAAGCATGGGTATAACTCCTTGTCATTAAAGTAGCAATAGCAAAAATGAAGTGAAGAGGAGAAGAGAACAACGGCAATAAAATAAAATTGGGAATGGGCCTGGAAGATAGCATAGCCTTGCTAATAATAATAATAATAATAATAATAAAATTATAAGTTGTTAATTCATTGATTATTTTCCAAAAAATATTTGAAAGCCACATATATATATATATATATATAAATATATATATATATATATATATATTGGTTTTGGGGTCACACCCGGCAGTGCACTCCCCACAGGCACCACAACCAAGCATGGGTATAACTCCTTGTCATTAAAGTAGCAATAGCAAAAATGAAGTGAAGAGGAGAAGAGAACAACGGCAATAAAATAAAATTGGGAATGGGCCTGGAAGATAGCATAGCCTTGCTAATAATAATAATAATAATAATAATAATAATAATAATAATAATGATAAAATTGGGGACATAGAGAAATTACAATAGGGAGAGCATTTACCTTGTATGCAATGAACCCAAGTTTGATCCCAAAACACTGTATGAGTCCCTTTGAAGAGCCAGGAAAGATCTTTGGGCAGAGCCAGGAATTAGCACTTAGAACTACCAGGTCTGACCTAAACACTTAAAAAATAGGACAGCTCTAGTACCCAGAGCTATTATGACAGTGGTAGTAAGTGATAGAAATAGAATGCCTGTCTAGAATACAGGCAGGGGTGGGGGAGAAGGGAGATTGGGGGCAATGGTGGTAGGAAGGTTGCATTGGTGGAAAGGGTGTACTTTTTTTAAGACTGCAACCCAACTACAAACATGTTTGTAACCAGGGTGATTAAATAAAGATATCAATAAAGTGAAAAAATATTCTACACAAAAAATAAAAAACATGAAAGTATAAATGGCATCAGATTTTAAAATTATGCATTATCAAATATTGTCAGAAGTGAGAAAATTCTGAATGGGGGATAATATTTTCAAATCATATTTTGAATAGATGTTACTATCCATAATATATAATCATAAAATGCAATAACAAAGCTATAACCCAATAAAGAACAATCAAATTTACTTAAAAAGACATTCTTCAAACATATATAAATGGCATAAAACACATGAAAGATGTCAAATGTCATTAATCACTAGAAAAATGAAAATGAAACAATAATATATTACCACTTAACACCTATTAAGATGACAATGTTCATTAGAAATGGGAAATAATAGGTGTTGGCAAGAATATGAAAAAAATTGTCCCTCCTGTATTGCTATGAAATGCAAATGGTTGCAACCACTGTGGAAGTACTTTGACAAAATTTTAAAAGGTTAAACTCAAATCAACCATCTGATCCTGTAATTCTATTCGTGGTATATATTCCAAAAAAATTAAAAACAGAAATTTAAACAGATCTTTGCATACCAATTTTCACTGCAATGTTGATTCATTTTAGGTAAAAAGGTTTTAAAAATATGCATGTCTCTATCATTAGATTAAAACATGGCACAGTTAGACTGAAGTGAGAGTACAATAAGAATAAGTTTGCCTTGTGCTTGACTGTTGCCCAAGTGCCTCCAGGAGTGATCCCTGAGTGCAGAGACATTTCTGAGCATTTCTTGGTGTGACTACCCTAAAAAATAAATGACAGCAAGAAGTAAATAAAATGCAACATGTAAATACAGTGAAAAATGATACAACATGCAAAGGATTATATCCTTTTACTATTGTAGTAAATACTGTTGGTGATATTAAAGGCTATGCAATTCTAGGGATCAACACTTGAACCATATTCCCTAATCATTCTGGACAAGAACTACCATATTTTTTGCTCTATAAGTTGCACCTGACCATAAGATGGAAATAGTTTTTAGATGCTCTCCTGTACTCAGGCTTCAGCTCCAGGCGACATTCATTCCATAGACAGACTTTTGTCCAGAGGAAAAGTCTGTCTTAAGGTATGAAAAATACGGTGGGTACTGATAGGAGATAAAGTGATATGTATCACTTTAGTATCAATATTGCAAACTTTTTTTTCAATATTGCAAGCCACGGTGTTTAAAGGGAAAAAGGGAGGGATGCAGAGCTAGAAAGACAAAAAGACAGAAAGAAACAGAGAGTGAAGGAATATATTTGCCACAAAGGTAGCCAGTGGGGAGGGCCAAGGTAAGCTGAGAGGGGAATCTGGGAATATTGGTGCCAGGAAACTTTTACTGGTGAAGGGTATTGGACATTTTATGACTAAAACTCAATCTTGATCAGCTTTGTGACTGTGTATTGCACAGAGATCCCAATTAAAGAGGTTATTTTTAAAGGATACAATTTTTATGTTTCCTAAAATAGTGACTTTGTAAACTGTATGCTTAATGAAAAATAGCAGATCCAGATAAACCAAAAAGTGATACACATTTATTTACAATGAGTTACATAGAACAAGCAAATTCACAGAGCCTATAAGAATAGAGTTTACCAGGGACTTGTAGCAGGGAGAACATAGTTATTATTTAGTGAGCTGTGGTATTTTGATTTATATCAAAAAATATTTATTACTCTTAGTTTCTTATAAATTTACAGGGATCTTCTAAAATATTCTAATTTTGGTTTTGTTTTTGTTTTTGGTGGGCCACACCCATTGACGCTCAGGGGTTACTCCTGTTTATGCGCTCAGAAATCGCTCTTGGCTTGGGGGACCATATGGGACGCCAGGGGATCAAACCGTGATCTGTCCTAGGCTAGCACTTACAAGGCAAATGCCTTACCTCTAGCACTACTGCTCTAGCCCCTGGAATTTCTTAGGAGAGCAAAAAAGAAAATGATCTTTTTTTATGTTAATTAGGCGACATTTAGAAAACATCTAAATTGGGTGCTGATTGCCATAGGCACCAACCAAGAGTTTCCAAATACTTAAGAAATTTCAGTCCCAATCACTTATTTCCAGAGAGTGTGAGAGGCAAAGGAGTTGGATCAATCCCCAGTAGTTAATGAATCCATCAATCATGGCTGTGTAATGAGAAGGCGTCCAAAAAATCCCAGGCTTCTCAGAGCTTTGGGGTCAGTTAAATATAGGGGTGCATTGGGAAATTGCATAATTTGAGGGACTTGGAATTTCTGTCCCCATTCCTTTACCTTGTCCTTTGTGTCTCTTTTGTCTGACTTCTCCAGTATATCCATCTATAATAAATGAAAAAACAGACTCTCCTGAATTCTGTAATTCAGGAAATGAATCAAATCTAAGGATAAAGTTGTGGAACCGTCTATTCTGCCGCCTGTAAGAGTCCAAAGCAAACATGACAATCTTGGGATAGCTCCTGGTATTTGAAGGGTGGAGGTAAGTGATTATCTGGGCGCTGTGTGGGGAACAAATGAGAGGAAGCAATATGGTGAGCCTGAACCCTTAACCTGAGGAATTTAATGGTGTCTCCAGGTAGATAATGTCAGAATTGAATTGAATTGTCAGGCATCCCGCTGGTATCTGACAATTGCTTGTTGTTGTTAGAGAAATCCCTCTTTAGGTGGAAAATGGGGTCCCAGGATGCTGAAAAGACAGCCTTTCTGGAGGAGTACGCAGTATTTGTGGAACATGACAAAACAAGCTTGAATATAGGGAGTAGTGTTCACTAGCTAGCATTAAGAATATATTTTAAGGCAAAGAACTGTACACTTACATTTACAAATTAGTATTTTAACATTTATATATTTAATATGTTTATTACATATATGAATACATACTTTATGAATATGAATATTTATAGATAAACATAAAAATTAATGGTTAAGTATTAATTTGTAAATGTAAATATAACATATTTATATATAAATGCATAATATATTTATATAAAATGTATATTATTTTATATACTATATCAATATATAATATATACTTACATACTATATAGCATATATTATATATATTTTTTATATATGTTTATCTAGATATATTTAAATATAATATATTTGTGTTTAAATATATTTAAATA
>PVKC010044840.1:0-11526 GCA_004027635.1 Crocidura indochinensis | reverse complement strand
CTGTCCTTGAGCCCTGATGTGAACTGAGTTTGAAAGGATGAGTGAGTATTCTAAGTCTTAGGATAACCTTCTTCTGAAAACAGAGATGAAAGAAAGGAAGTCAGACATGGGAAACTGCCCTGAGGATATCTTCCTCTGGTTCCAGACAAAAGCACATATCCTATTTGTTTTCTTAAGAGTAATTTGCTTAAACAAATTATATACCTGTACTGAATTACATATTTATATAATAAATTAAATAATAATAATAATACTCAAATTCCAAGATAAGACACTAATTGCAGTTTCCAAAATGCAATTTTAAATAATTATTTTCTCTATCTAGTAATTATTGTCAAATTATCTGGTGCACACTCTGCCTCACATAACAGCAAATATAAAATATAACACTTAGATATACTTTAACAAAGAAAAGACATGAAATGCCAGGTAGTAGCTCTTTCAAGTTAGTAGCAACAATCATTTATGCAGTGCCTTAATCAGATGCAAACTTAAATGACGTTTTATGAGTAATTATTTATTTGTGCATATCTAAGGAATTTAATAAACTGCTTTAAAGTCTTTAATGCAATATTTTGTATTGTTGAGCATTGAAAACTTTGTGAATATTATTGATAACACATAGGTAATTCATAAAATCTTGCATTTCTAATTTAAAAACTTTAAATTAAAAGATTTAATTTAAATTTAAATTTAAAAAACTTGTATAAAAGTCCTGAAATAGCAAATCTTAAAGTTGAATCAACTCTGGCTTATTTCATTTTTTTTTCAATGACAGATAGGAAACAAAAAGAGAAGTGAAACTAACCTAAAGCAATAATCTGGACCAATAGTTGATAGCACCTAAAAAGTTGGCTAAAGACAATTAAATTTTGATAAAGAAGCAAAAAATGCAAAATGGAGCAAGGAAAGCCTCTTCAACAAGTGGTATTGGCACAACTGGTCAGTCATTTGCAAAAAAGCGAACTCAGATCTCCACCTAACACCATGCACAAAGGTCAAATCCAAATAGATTAAAGACCTGGATTTCAGACCCTAATCTATAAGGTATATAGAACAACACCTAGTTAAATCATTCCATGACATTGAGACTAAAAGCATCTTCAGGAACAAAAAGCACTCTCCAAACAAGTGGAAGCAGTGATAAACAAATGAGACTATCTTAAGCTAAGAAACTTCTGCACCTCAAAGGAAATAATGCCTAGGAAACAAAAGCCACCCACAAAATGTGAGAATCAATTCACCTAATAACCTTCAGATAGGGGTTAATACTAAAGATATACTAAAGATATACAAGGTACTGACAGAACTTAACAAGAAATAAAACATCTAGCCCCATTAAAAAATGGGGAGAAGAAATGAACAGACACTTCCTTAAAGAAGAAATTCAAATGGCCAAAAGGCACATGAAAAAACTGCTCCACATCACTAATCATCAGGGAGATGCAAATCAAAACAACTATGAGTTACCATATCACACCACAGAGATTGGCACACATCACAAAGAATAAGAACAATCAGTGCTGGTGGGGATTTAGAGAGAAAGGAACTCTCATTCACTGTTGGTGGGAATGTTGTTTGGTCCAGTCTTTATGAAAACAATATGGAGATGCTCAAAAAACTGGAAATTGATCTCTCATATGATCCAGCTATACCACTCCTAGGGATATACCCATGGAACACAAAAATACAATTTAAAAATCCCTTCCTCACACCTATATTCATTGCAGCTCTATTTACAATAACCAGAATCTGGAAACAACCAAGATGCTCTTAAACAGATGAATGGCTAAAGAAACTGTTGTACATAAACACAATGGAATACTATACAGTCGTCAGGAAAAGTGAAGTCATGAAATTTTCCTGTACATGGATGTACATGGAATCTATTATGCTGAGTGAAATAAGTCAGAGGGACAGAGATAGACACAGAATAATCTCACTCATGTATGGATTTTGGTCCACACCCAGTGACGCTCAGGGGTTACTCCTGGCTATGCACTCAGAAGTCACTCCTGGCTTGGGGACCATATGGAGAATCGGGGGATGGAACCACGGTCCGTCCTAGGCTAGCTCAGGCAAGGCAGGCACCTTACCTCCAGCACCACAGCCCGGCCCCCATGTATGGATTTTAAGAAAGATAAAAAAACATTATTGTAATAATAAACAGAGACAATAGAGATGAGGACTAGAAGGACTGGCTCATGATATGAAACTCACCACAAAAAGTGGTGAATGTAGTTAGAGAAATAACTACACTGACAACTATGGTGATAATGTTAATCACTGAGAGAAGGAGAATGCCTATCTCAACTACAGGTATGTGGGGGAGAGATTGGGGACATTGATGATGGGAATGTTTCACTGGTGAAGGTGGAAGTTCTTTTTATGACTGAAACCCAACTAAAAAGAAAAAAAATAAACACAATTAATATTCCTTTAAGTACAATGATACTCTTCTTTGCCCCCACCCAAAATGCACTTCCTGGTCCCACAGACCACAATACCTTCTCAATGAAATGTTTCAGTTTCCTAAATAATCTACTTAAAAGCATGTTTTTAATTTTTATTAATCTGTTACTTATAACTGACCAGAATCAATTACGATTTAATGTAAAACTATTTTGGTCTATTTCATTATTTACATTAATGGAAGATGTTTCATTGGCCATGAAAATGAAAACTTTCCATGACCCTTTTTTTTTTTTTTTTTGGTTTTTGGGTCACACCCGGCAGTACTCAGGGGTTACTCCTGGCTCCATGCTCAGAAATTGCTCCTGGCAGGCACGGGGGACCACATGGGGCGCCAGGATTCGAACCGATGACCTTTTGCATGAAATCCATGACCCTTCTAACTTACTATTTTTCATTTCCATTCTACACTTAGATGACCAGTTTTTATCAAATAAAATGCTAAGTGAGCACTTATTTCTTTTCACCCTCCTAAGATGTGAGACAGCTGATCCACTGTCCCATGGATGAGGAAGGAAGAAACATTGACATAATTTCAACATCCCCACAGTACCTGATGAACTGGGAAAGCGACCTAGGAAAAGAGTGAAGACAGAGCAATAGTTCCCCATGGAAGAAGTTGAGAATTTCTCTAATAACAGAATGAGTGAGCAAATCAAGAGTCCCGCCACTCTGCTACTGTTTAAAAGACTTTCAAAGATTCTAGATAACAATGTCAACATTTCAGGGAAAGAATCATTTATTTCCTCTATTAGTCTTCTGGGTGAAAGTTGCAGTTTGGTGAAATGAACAAAAGTCCATTCAAACTTTTATGTTTTCCAGGAATGCAATGTCTTTTCAATAAATTAAAAGTACTTAATATTTGGTGGTGGTTGTTTTTTTTTAATAATTTGAGAATCAAGTGAATCAAGAAATGCAATGCTAAGTGCTTCCCAATAACAGATCTTAGAATATTACAAATTAAATAAATAGCATGGGTTATTGCCTAGCAGTATAAACTTGGTGTTATTAAAAGGGTTAAGAATATTTTTATAAGATAGATTTGATGGAAAATTTTTATATTATAGTTTGGAAGAATAGAACCTTCCTGTTTCTGGTTTTGAAAATCTGGTTAAATTTTGCTATTTAATATCATAAATACATAATTTATTAGCAATTAAATTCCTACAAACTGAGGAAGTTTTATAGTACTTCTAACTAGTGATCTATAAGCTATTTTTTATCCTTCTCATAAAATACACAAAATTCTCCCAAGTTTGTTGATTTCACTACATTTAAGGGAAATTACCAAAATTCATACTATAAACATATGATTTATTATATAGTAAAAATTCCCTTTAATTTTAAACTTCAAAATCTCCTTAGAAACGTCACATCTCAAAGAAATTCATAAGTCCAGAACTTTCTTTTATCTACCTGATATAATGATCAAAATAAGAAGAAAGTTGAGTTTGAATACCTTTATCTAGCCCACCCAATGCATAGAGCAGATGTGACTAAAATACAGATCTATTTGAAAATAGACTGAAAGACAGCATTGACCATATCTGAACACGGAACTGCCAGCTTCGTCAATGTTAATGCCATAATAGTCTGGATTATGCAGTCACCATTGCTATAATAACATTCATTTGCTGTCAACACTCCTGTGTTAAAACAAATTAGCTAGATGATTAATGAATATCAAAAACAGCATGTGGATTCTCTGGGCTGAAGCATTACCCAGTGTGAAACCCACTCACCTCCAAGTCAGTGAGATAATTTCTGGATCAAATAATGCTCCTGTGGGCCTCAGAAGCACGTGGAAAATGTCTCTGGGTACTGGCTGCATTTGATTACAAAGTTACACCAGCCCTTCTGTCTATGGAATATGGAAGATGGGCTAAGGGCATAGTTTTCTATTCCTGTTGTTTGTAAAAACCAGAAAAGCAGAAAATTATTTGATTAAAAAATAAATAAGAAGATTTAGTTCAAGGCTAGAATGATAGTACAGTAAGTGGGGCATTTGCATTGCAGGCAGCCAACTCAGGTTCAATCTATGTCATCCTATATGGTCTCTCAAGTCTGCCAAGAGAACTTCCTGAGTGCAGAGCCAGGAGTAAGTCCTGAGAAGTACCAGGTGTGCCCTCCTCCAAAAAACATTTTAAAAAATAAAAAATAAGATTCAATTCAGAATAAGAACTCTGAAAAGCAAAATACTCTCATCTTATAGATTGATTTTCAAGTAAAGTACACCATAAACTTCAAAAAGAGCTAAAGATCAAAAATGATTAGTTTTACCCTACTTTCACTTGCCAAAAAAGTAAACTACTTCAAATTTCTTCTTTGCAAGAAACAACATTTCAAAAGTATGCTAAAAGAACATAAATAAAATTGCTCCAAAAGAGCTTCTTAGAACAGTGATATTTGCATCTATTAATATGCAAAATAAAGTATACATATGTGTATTTTACATGCATTAGATATATGCAAAATACATTTTAATTTTATATTTATAAAAATATCTGAACACACGTTCATGCAAAACTATATTTAAACAGATAAATGTTCTTTTATAAGCATATGTTTGTATTTAGATACCATTTAAAAGGCATTTCATAGATTATATCGAAACATGGAAAGGTCCTCACACTAAATCATTCTACTGCTTTAATTTTTATTTATTTTTATGCTTTGATTTTTGGGTCACATCCAGTAAAGCTCAGAGGTTATTCCTGGCTTTGCATTCAGGAATTACTCCTAGGATTCAACCCTAATCAACTACTCTATACTAAGCATCCAATTTACTTTACTATTGCTCTGGCTCTCATCACTTTACTAATTTAAATTGATGATATTTGAGGCTGGGCGGTGGCATTGGAGGTAAGGTGCCTGCCTTGCCTGCGCTAGCCTAGGATGGACCTCGGTTCGATCCCCTGGTTTCCCATATGGTCCTCCAAGCCAGGAGCGACTTCGAAGCGCATAGCCAGGAGTAACCCCTAAGCATCACCGGGTGTGGCCCAAAAACCAATAAATAAATAAATAAACAAACAAACTGATGATATTCATTCAGTTAACATAAGCAATAAAATGCCACTTTAAGATGTGATGTCTAAAAAGAACTAAAGATGGAGAGAGTAAATATTGTCTGCCATAGTTGCAGGTTGGGGGGCAGGGTTGGTGGGAGGCAAGAGAGAATCTAGGGAATTAGTTACAGGAACTGAATACTGGTGAAGAATGGGTGCTGGAGCATAGTATGGCTGAAACTCGACCATCAACAAATGTTTAACTCTTGGTTTTGATATCTCATAGTGATCCAGTTAAAAAAATTCTACAATGTTAAATCAAAGAACTAGGAGTCAGATAGAAAATAAGGTAGATAGAATTCAACCTTAAGATAAGATTTAATGTCATTATGTACCTAGAGTATTACTGTGAAAGATTTGTAATCCACTTTGGTCAAAGTGAAAATTAGTATAAACAAAAGATAAGAGTTCACCAAATGATTTTGCAACAATATCATTAGTGGACCTTTTTATGACAAAATATTAAAATGATGAATAATGAAAATTATGTAGAAAATTATAGCAACATGATATAAATAAAAATTAAAAAACTGAAAAAAGTGGTGTCATTAAACTGAGTAAACTAGAGACAGGAGCATTAGTACAGCAGGAAGAGCTCTTGCCTTGCACGTAATCAATGTGAGTTTGAGATCTGGCATCACACATGATTACTGATCTCCACAAGGAGTGATAAGGGTACCACAGAACACACAGCTAGAAATAAGTGGGTATGTGTCCCCCTCAAAATAAATAAATAAACCAAATAAAATCTACACAGAATTTTGTTTGTGAATTCAAATTAATCATAAAAATATAAGTAGGAGTATGGTTTTATTTTTTTCTGCTAGTCATTTTAAAAAGCTCATTATTATACTTGTAACTTATTGTTTCCATGTGAAATTTTTTATTATTGAAGTTTATTACTAATGGGTCTAATATTATTTATTGAAAAATTATGAATATCCCCTAATGCTTCTCTCGTGGTCATTGAATATTAGCTATTATAATGTACTTCTTTTCATCCTTACATCTACTAATTTCAGTACTCATTCTTGCTTAAAAGTTCTGCACAAATAATACTCAAATTCTGATTTGATATTTCAGGCTTTATTGGTCTATGTATTCATTGAAAATCTACATTCCTTACGTTAGATTTTTTTTCCACCATGAACTTATCATTCAATTATGTTAGTCTGAAATCAGTGGTGAATATGTGAGTTATAATCTATCTCATCACTCATCCTATTTATTTTATGGTCCAAATTGTTTCAGATTTGACTACTGAAAGATGACATTTGCTTGGCTCCTGTGTCCCTTAACATGCCACCAACATTCTTTTATTGTATGGCCAGATTAGCTATTACAGGTATATTCTGTTGTCTTAGTTCTTTCCCAAAAGGAGACATTTGAAAACCTAAGCCCTAGAACCAGAGTAAGCTTATTGCTAGAGAAGTAATTTCACTTTCAGTTGACATTGTTATTGATATATGATGAAACCCTAAGAAATGAATAGAACACAGAAGATTTGGCTATATAACATCATCCTTTTTGCAATCACTTTCATTTCTAATTGCTTCGATTGGTGTGTTCCTTGTAAACCAATGACAGATATTCCTTTTTTTTTTAAATCAAGAAATGCTCATTGTAGAAAACTAAATTATCTCAGTGCCCTCACCACATTGCCTTTTTAGCCATTGCTACTGGTAGTGACACTCCAGTACCTCCCTGGTGGCAATAATGTTTGGGCTGAAATCTCAATGGAGTCATGACGGAAAGCATATAAGACATGTGTATTTTCTCTGCAAACAAAATACCCTCAATTTCTTAGACCCTTTTCATCACAGTATGTCACCACTAATCGTCAGAAAATAGGCAAATGTCCGGCTATTCCTTTATATTCTCTTCCTTATTGTATTTTGCTTTTTTAAACATGTACCTCTTACTACTTCCTTGATCACATACCTGAACGGAATCAGAGCGAAATTCAACCACAAACCTCTCTAATCAAAATATACCTCAAGAGATTTTGTGTTTGTTTTTTCTATCTGAACATATGTGGTCTATAGTCTGATGGTATTTAAAAGTGTATATAGGTAAAGTATCCACCCCATGCCTTTTTACAAATATCTCCCTCCATTCTTCAGAAAGCATGGAGTTGTGTACAATAATCTGTCAGTATCAGTATCTTTGCTTATCATAAACAAATATATTGTGAATAGAAGATAAATGATTTTAAAAAAATATAAAAAATGATCAACACTATTGGATATCTTAGATCAGGAAAGATGCTTGGAATCAAATCCCGTTCACTAAAAATCATAGCAAGAGAGGACAGTCAATCTCAACTCTTTCTTACTAGCAAACCATTCTAAAGTCTTCAGGAAAAAGAAATGTTCGTGATGAATGGAGACACCAAGCATTGGAATAGCATGCAATAGTAAAATGATCTGAACGGTAATGCCAGCATATCCATATGTAAAGCAGAAAAGAAGATCAATGTCACTTGGTTTCTAGATAATGCTATGTAACCATTATCCATGTATCCATTTTGCTTAGGGGAAAAAGAAAACTAAAATAAATCCTTTCCTCAAGGTATTAAGAAAGCAAAGAAAGCAATCTCCCTGATATTAAAATAAAAATCATAACTGTAGGGGCAGAAGCAACAATAAAGCACTTGGATTACACTTGGTCAATCCTGGTTAACTGGACAAGTCCCACAATTGTCCCCTGGAACAATTCCTGCTTGAAGAGCCAGGAATAAGTCCTTAGTATCACTAGGTGTGTTCCTACCCCACAAAAAAATAATTGCAATGTATTTAACAATGCCACATTCTTATTCTTTTTTCTATATTCACTTAAAGTCAAGAAATTAAATCATAAGTTTTAACTTTTATTAACCTAGTACCGATCAATTTGAAACAAAAAGTTTGTAAAAATAAAAGTCCTTGGTTCCTTTAAGACCAAAAAAAAAAAAAAAAAAAAACAAACTTCCAAACTATTGAAATGTTGTTCTTCATTGAAGTAAACATTTTATACCTTAAATCCACTAAATTTATCAACTAGTCTCTTAGAGAATCTGTCATTAACTGTTTTGTTTTGTTTTTGGCTATTGGATATTGTTCAGGGTTTACTGGGGGTGATATTTTGTTTGTTTGGGGTTGGGGTTTGTTTGTTTGTTTGGGGGCCACATCTGGTATTGGTTAGGAGTAACTTCTGTCTCTACTCTCAGAAATCACTGTTGGTAGAGTTGGGGGACTATATAAAATGCTGGGAAACCATCCCAAGACTATCTTGCGTCCACCAGGTACAAGTCAAATGCACTACCACTATGCTATTGTTCTGGCAGGGGTCCTCAAACTTTTTAAACAGGGGGCCAGTTCACTGTCCCTCAGATCGTTGGAGGCCGGACTATAGTAAAAACAAAAACTACGAACAAATTCCTATGCACACTGCATATATCTTACCTTGAAGTGAAGAAACAAAATGGGAACAAATACAGTATGTGACCCGCGGGCCGTAGTTTGAGGACCAATGTCTGGCCCTACTTATGGTAATCTTGGGACAAGGATCACTCTTGGCAATAAACTTGGGATCATATGTTATGCCTGGGAGAGAAATTATGGGGATCAGCTTTAATCTCTGTTCTGTTTTTTAGATCTTTTCAGCTGCATTTAAAAAAATTATCTGAGCACCATAATTTACAAAGTTGTTGACAGAAGGGACTGGAGCATACAATGTTCCAAATCCAAGCCCACAATCAGTGTCCACAACCCTCCACCAATAACTCATTTCCTCCTACCACCCCAAACTGTTTGCTTGAGAGATACTATTTTCTCTTGATTTGGGGGACACATCCAGCAGTTTTCAGGGCTTATTTTGTTCTTTGGGATCACACTCCTTGATAGAACTTGTGGGAATGTGGTGCCAATGATTAATACTAGGTTGAAAGGCAGTTCCCTGTCTGCTGCACTATCTCTCTAGCCCAAGTGGTGTACCTTTTTAAAACCTCAATTGTATAGAAGTTTCTAGTTCAGAGTAATGTGCAGCAAAATCCCTCAACACACACACTTATACACAAGAGATATATACATATGTACACAGTCATACAGATTCATTTGTATGCATATTAATATGTGTATGAAGGCACATACATAGATAAATACATAAAACACACTGTGCAAACACATACCCACAAAAACATAAACACATGCATTAAAAACAATAAATATCTTTATATTCATAAGCATCTGGGCATAAACACACATGCACATTAACAAACACATATACACACATATACAAACACACATACATATGATCAGAAGCATATATATCTATATATATGTATATATAGGCCATATACGGAGACCCCCAAACTTTAATTCATCTGAGATGCAGCCCCCAGCTTGCATCTGAAAGGCAGGCAACATTCACCCAGACCTCTGGATCTTTTTTATTCTCTCTCCCCTCTCCTATTTACTTCACTCCTACTTCCTTATTCGTTGGATCATACTAATCTTGGGTGAATCATGTTTGTGTTCAAGATTTAATAATATTTTGTTGGTATTCTTTTGCATGAATCAAGAAGCCTTCATTTTGACAAAGATGTACTGGCTGTCCCTCACTTTTGAGCCCAAAAATATTTCCAAATCATCCTTGCATTTGAGTTTCATTTAGGCAAGAAAAATGTGTGCATACTTACTAATAGGCATGCTATTCCAAGACTATATGAAGAAAAAGTGCATAATATTATCCTTCTATTCTCAATTAGCTTATGTCCTCTTATCATGCTCCACCTATTCACTTACAACTATATTGGTAGGCACTTACATAAAGGAACTTTTAATATTTTTATTAAAATTTTTATTCCCCAAAGTAAAGTTAGCATATAGAAAGAACATGAAATGTTATGAGGTTTTTTAAGTATTTTGATGAAATCCAGACATTAAAAAAATATTAGATGCTTGCAAACTGTTCTTAAACTTCATTTGAGTATTTTATGGAAAGAATTGGTAATCTAGTTGGGAATTTGAAAGAAATTAGAATTTTGTGATGGATTTAACAAGCAATTAAGCACAGTCTCAGAACAGTTTCTGCTCTCATGGATACCTGATTTTTTTTTCTTTTGAACACTATTGTGTTTAGGAATTCTCTCTCCAATGCAGAGAACTGGATAAGCTGCAGCTACCTTTCTAATATTACATGTCGACAATACCATAATTCACTGTGGTCCGAACAAACATGATATTATAAATACTGCTTATCCAGCATTTCTGTGACTAATGTCATAGAAAGTACTGATCTAATCCAGTTTATTGCCTGGATTTAGAAATACAATTGGACTATCACAACACATTCAAATAATACATTTATATCGTTTATGAGAACTGATGATATAACATGGTTATATTTTAAAGTGAGTGTCAAATTGCATTTGATTTCTTTACCTTTGGGAGCAAATTCCCCACCATCTGAAAAAAACTGAATTAAAAAAACAAACAGCTTTTTAAAAAAATGTTAGTTATTATTTTAGAAAAGTGCCCAAAGCCCTCTAGAAATTCACTTACACTTCGCCACTGTTTGGTTCATGGATTTATTGATTGGAAAGTGATAATTCCCTATCACATTGAGAAGTTTTCAGTAACTGGCTGAGCAGTCTTGAGTGACCAGTTTCTCTGAGTAGGAATATTTTCTTTTTTATTATGTTCCTATCAGAAACTTACATATGTCTATAACCATTGAATAGTTTTCTGAATGAAAATATTATTACTCTAGAATCAATTAGAATATAGAAGATTTAACATTGAATTGCATAAGAATCATTATCCTCATGTAGAAATATATAATCTATATTTTGGGGAATAGAAGGACTTCAGTAAGCCCATGTAGGTGATACTGAGTGGCTGGTCCAGAATTGGACTTGAACTTGGGTTTCTACCACGTTAGTGTCTTACCTTTAAAGAGGCAGAAAAGGATACTCTGATAATTGGGGGGGGGGTATGGGGGTTTACTC
>PVKC010044839.1:0-11519 GCA_004027635.1 Crocidura indochinensis | reverse complement strand
AGTTTGGAGTTTTCTGATTTCTGTCTTTGTGTTCTGTTCAGATTGCTTTATGCTTTCTTTCACTTCTTGAAACATCTTCCATATTGCTATTTTAAGTTCCTTGTCTGAGAGGTTAATCAGGTGGTTGGAATTTATTAGATCATCAGAGATTTCATATTCATTTTCAGTGCATGGGGTTTGCCTGCGAGGTTTCACCATTGTCACGCTTGTAATGTTTTTCCTGCATGTTGTGGTGGGGTTTATTGGTTAGAAAGTGTGCGGCCTCGAAGCAAAACGAAGTGGCCGCGCTCTTCTGCTGCCACTAGTTGACAGATAGGCAGAAAGAGGGGACGTTTCCCTTGAATCCTCAGCCAGGTCAGAGGCTCAGCTGGCGGGGCCTCCGCAGACCAGAGCACTCAGCTTATTGGACAGCGACCCCACCGCTAAGTTACTTACAGGCAGCTTTGGAATGCAGTTTTTTTGGGGGGTGCTGGGGAGACCTTCAGGATTCAAACACACAAGCAGACAGGCAGAAAGGGGACGTTTCCCTTGAATCCTCAGCATCCAGAGAGACTCTTCTATCAGAATTCCTTACTGAAGAGATCACAAAGGAAAAAAAATGCAGTGGGTCAAATTGTCACTATATAAGAGGATATTCAATAATAGTTACAGCTGTGAAGGGAATACATTTAAGCTATTCAAAGCACACGTCCCTTTTATGTCTTTAGAAATAGTCAGGGGGAAAGGGTGTTGAATCTGGGACACCACTTTGGTCTGTGAGTTGACCTTCTGAATCTGCAAAGCAACTCCCAGCAGTCCCATCTCAGGACATGTCTTTTTTGTTTTTGTTTTTGTTTTTGGGCCACACCCGGTGACGCTCAGGGGTTACTCCTGGCTATGCGCTCAGAAGTTGCTCCTGGCAGGCACGGAGGACCATATGGGGAACCAGGGGATCGAACCGCGGTCCATCCAAGGTTAGCGCAGGCAAGGCAGGCACCTTACCTTCAGCGCCACTGCCCGGCCCCCAGGACATGTCTTTGAGTGGGGACTTCTCAGAACCAAGTATGGTGCAAGCTCAGGTGCACAGTGAAGGAAGGTGGAGGACAGGAAGCCTCTAAGCGTAGATAAATAGGAACAGAGTATTGGTTTCTTCTCAGGCTGAGTGTCTATTTTTTCCACTTTGCCCCAGAGTCTGTGTGGAGTTCTTGATCATTTTCTTCCTGGTTCAATGTCCTCATAAGACTAGGTCTGGCATAACAGAGCCAATACCTTCAGGGACTTTAGGGATGATTTTTGGAAGAATTCTAATGCTCAAAGAAATAGTATTTCATCTGGGGATTAGAGATGCCGACCATGTAGGTGAAATAAGTTCTTGTCTCAGTACCCACAGTATGGACTTTTAAGAAAGATAAAAACATAGCTCATTTTTTATTGCTTCCTATGTTATGGCTGGAAAATTAGAATGCAGCAGGGAAGGAAGTACCTAGGAAGTACTAACCCTGAGGCTTCTGCTTAATGCATATATATCTTTTACTGCTAAGCTTAAAGAGGAAAATCCAATGTTGATACTTGAGATTCAGGCAGGAAGCCCGAAGGAATGTTTGTCTCTGGTGCAGTAGCATCTATGATTTCTTGAAGAGATTTGCCCCATAGGGGCTGGAGAGATAGCATGGACATAAGGCATTTGCCTTGCATGCAGAAGGATGGTGGTTCGCATCCCAGCATCCCATATGGTCCCACGGGCCTGCCAGGAGTGAATTCTAAGCATAGAGTCAAGAGGAACTCCTGAGTGCTGCTGGGTGTGACAGAGAGAGAGAGAAAGAGAGAGAGAGAGAGAGATTGAGATTGGACCCCACAAGAAATCATAACAGTTTAGAGGGGATAGAAGGGGTCTTGCACTGGCCTGAGGTCCCACAGCTAAGCAGTGGCAGTGGTGAGAATTGAATGCACCTTCCTTGTTCAAGAGCTCAGTGGTAACTGCAGGGCCCTTCTGTCTCAGAAGAGGGATGTGGTCTACCTGTTACACTCACCTGCACCCACATTGCAGCCCCTCCTTCCCTCTTAGTTCACTCTCCCTGGTACTGTCAGGAATGGCCCTAGAAATCATGAGACAGTCATGCTTGGGTAGCACATGAGGGGATGCCCATGAGAGCCCGGCAAGCACATTTCTGACACCAGTTCTAAGGGGAAGCAGCTAAAGGACAGTTAGTTTCCCAGAAAGCTACAGATCCCATGGGATTCAGCTACTCCCCACACCTTGCAAAATAAGGTGACAGGGAAGGGTGTTGAAGGGTCTTGGAAGGGGCTGTCACCTGTGGGGATGGACCTGCTGAGGGTCTGGGTTCAGCAGCTACACACAGGAGTGCTGAGGACAAAGGGTTGACCACAACTATAGCCACCAGGAAGACCCTATAGCCACTTCTGGAAAGGCCTTCATGCATCTGGGAGACAAACAGGGAAGGTCAGTTCAAAGACAGGGTTTGTGGGCAGGTACACTGTAGGGGGATGGAGGGCAGCAGACTAGTGGGAGCAGTGAGGGATGCAGCTAGTTGGCCAAGGTATTGGAGAGATGCTCTGGGAGGGGAGGACACTCGGGGTTACAGATGCAGATGCTCAGGGGCTTCAGGTTTGAAAGTCAAGACTGGGGTCTCAGGACAAGATCTCTTAGAACAGGAAAGGTGTGACCCATCTAGGCACAAGCCAGAAAGGTTCTGTGCATGGAAGAATGCACCTGTTTCTGACCCCATTGTGGGAGATTTCAGTGCAGGAGGGTCCAAGGTGGGGATGGGGTAGTCCCTCAGGGCACTCTGGGCACTGTGACTCAAGGGCACGTAGGGGCAAGCCTTCATTGTGCTGTCAAGTCTCTGGGGTTCTGGATTTCTCTCTGGCAATGGGCTTGGAGACACAGGGCCACGCCCACGAGCCCCCCTATAAAGCCCGTGGCCCCGCCTCTACGGCACCCCTCGCAGCGACCCAGTTATTTATTTCTGGAAAGAGCGAGATGTGAACCCCATTCCCTTTCCCCATCTTACCCCTTGAGGGGCAAGGATCCCGGAAACCCCGAATAAACAAAGTCACCATTCGAAGGCACTCTGACAGCTTGCCAGCCCGGCCTGGCCATGCTCGGCCAGTGGCCAGTGTGTGAGGCCCTGAGGTCAGTGAATGAGCCCCTCGGCCATGGGCTGCCCTTGCCTGAGTTGTCAGGCATTTTCAGCCCTGCAGTCTCTGCCCTCTCCAGGGACTTCCCGGGACTCTGTGCTGGTTACCCACCAGGTCGCCTCCTGGCCCATGGAAGTGGACCTTCAGGTTTCAGGTTCCTAAATCCCAGGGTTGGCCCTCATGTCCCCTCCCCAGATGTGGGGCAGCCACTTTGGCCTCGGGAGTGCGAGGAGTGAGGACTCTCCCTGCGTTGGTCCTGGTTGCCCAGAGACTAGAGCCTTGAGCTGGTCCTTACACCCAAGGTCGAAACCCGAAATCTCCTAGAGTTTCAGTCCCTTTTCTGTTTCCCTTGGTGGCACCGTATCCAGTTTGAAGGTGACTAGGGACTGGGGTCTCACCTTTTCTGGGGTTCAGGCCCATTCTTGGACTTGGTAGTGTCCCATGCTTTAACTCCATGTGCTCAGGATCAAAGCAGGATCAGCCCAGACTGTCTAGTCCGAATGACCCTCTTTGACCCCCAGAGGACAATTTTGTCGTCTTCATACCCAGCTTGGTCTCTAGAGCCTTTCCAGTTTCACCTGGTTTCTCATCTCACTCTCATTTCATGGCCTCAGCCAGGGCCCTCTGAGTCTTGTGTGGCCCAGATCTCTGGCTAGTGGACTTTGCAAAGGTGCTAAGCCTAGAGCCTGAGCGTAGGTCTAACAGGGAAGGCACTTATCTTGCCTGGATGACTTGAATTCAGTCCCAGGCACTGCTCTGTTCCCCGTTACCTCCAGGAGAGATCCTGTATGTAGAGTTAAGAGTAAGCCCTGGGCATCGTTGGGTGTGGTACCCGGAACAAAGTACCAAACAAATAAAACCATATTGCTCCATTTCTTCGAGTTAAGAAGAGAATTTGCTTTGGGAAGGGTTTGGAAGTCTGAAGGAGACAGTCTGATGGAGTTCTTAAGCCTAGACCCTGGTTGTCCAGACTCAGGGAGATAAATGTGGGAGGGAGACCGGGGAAGAGGGAGAAGCCCAAAGAGTTGACCAGAGGTGTTTTCCAGTGAGAGGGACCAAGTGAGGGAACTCGGGCCAATGGGCCGATGGGGTCAGCACATGGGATCAACACTGCCAACTTTCATTCCAGCCCAGCCCAGATATTCATCCACAAGGAGAGACACCATCAGCTCTGCCACAAGTGGCTGTAAGTGCTCCTGACAAGTGCTCCTGATTCCTGCAACCGACCCACTGACCTGGAGAACCCCATCTCCAACTCCTCCACAGCCAAGGCTGGGGCCCCCACTTGAGAAAGCACTTTTAACGGAAAACGGCCAAACCTCTCAACACAGATATAGCACAGACACCCTTGAACCTTCCCTCCCTCCTCTTGATGGGTTCCTGCCCCACACTGACCCGCACCCAGGGCTTACAGCCAGTATCAAGCAATCCCTTTGGAAGGAATTGGCATGCTAGAATGGCAGGGAAGGGGCTGGCTTGCATAGGGCTGACCTGGCTTTCAGCCTGGCCATCCCACCTGGTCCTTCAGGCCAAAATGGAACAGTCCCTGCCCAGGCACCCTATCACAGCCCTGACCTGATTGGGGCACATCCTAGGATTCCTCCTGGACTTGTGCTTGCCTCAGTTCTTCTCCTCCCCTCCAGGTCCCTGTCAGCACAGACAGAACTTCCAGAGGCACACAGACAATTGAAGTGGTGAGTGAGGACCAGCAAGTTGAACATGTGAGACGTGGGAGAAGATGTGTTGAGGGGTGGTGACAGAAGGCCCAGGAGGTCCAGAATGGGAGGGCTGAGGTGAGACCATTCTTGCAGCTCAAAAGGCAGCTGGCCCTGGTGCAGCTCGAAAAAGACGCCTGGAAACAGCAGGCCCAGAGACAAGAGATCTCAGAACAACTCGTGCAGGTCATCCAGGAGGTAGGCTGTGAACTTGGTGTCAATGGACCCCACTCTACCAACATGCCATGCCATGCCATGCCAGAGCAAACTGGGAGCGCGAAGAGAGAGCCCCCGTCCATGCCTTCCACATGTGCCCCTTTCCTGGTTTCATGGTTTCAGTTGTGTCACAGCCAAGAGTGCTCAGGATGAACACCAGAGGTGATCTTTATATCCTAGTGTGATGCTGGGGATTCAAGCAAACCAGGGCTGTGCTTTTCTCGGACCCCTTCCCCCTGCCCTGTGCTATCATTCTGCCACCCAATCCCACCACCTTTCCCCTGTTTTTGGCAGTGCGCCAGGTTAACACCAAAACTTGAGAAAGCCATGAAGACCATCCAGTCATGGTAGGCAGCACGTGCTCGGTTCTCGAGTGAGTTTCGGGGCTGGCACCATGTGGGCTCAGGACTTTCAAGCCTGTGACGAGGGAAGGGCCAGGCATGGGAGGTGGCACTGGGGATGGGGCCTTGCGACACAAGGAGAAAGGTTAGAACAGCAGACAGGCGAGTCTTGCCTTCTCTCTGCACCTCAGTGTCATCCTCTGCTGGGCTGCAGGTGGGGTTTGGGGGCCAATGTCCAGTGCCCCAGAATTTTCCCATCATAACAATGCAGAGAACTCAGCCCTGGGAGAGGGAAACCTGCAGTTTTTTTTTTGTTTTGTTTTGTTTTGTTTTGTTTTGTTTTCCTGTCACCTGGGTCCCCTCCCAGTACTGTCAGGGAAGTTACGGCTTCCCCAAGAGAGGTGGGTTGGAATCAGAGTTGGGACTCCAGACGAGGAAAGCTGGAGTATGTGGGAGACTCCGGGGGCCTTGACTGTCTGCTCCCTCTCTCAGTGACACCATCTTGGTTGCGGGCTCTGGAAGAAGAACTGCAGGCAGAGGCTGAGACCTTCCATCAGGCCCCGGTGAGTCTTGCCCCAGTCCCGTTCAGGTCTGGAGGAAGGGAACTTGAGTCACTTCAACCTGGAGCTGGGGCAGCGCCTCCTGCTGTGGGCTCTGAGGCTGAGATGCTGCCTCGCCCAGCCCAGCATGCCTAGGCTATCTCTCCTGCCTCAGAGAGGCGGGCACTTTTATGCTCTTCCTACTTTGTCCTACTTTGTTCCCCTCATCTCTCGACTGGTCTGGCCTCTCCTGCTACCTGGCCTCACCCCCAGCATCATTCCCACAAGCCCATGATGCATCCCTGCTTCAGCAGTGGCATCACTGCCGTGGCAGTGTCCTGAAGTATGTGGAGGCTTTCAGGCAAAACCGGGCAGCCTACCAGCACTTGGCTGGAGAGAAAAAAGAACTGGAAAATATAGTTCAGAAACAAAACCAGCTCCTGGCCAGGCTTCAGATGGAGAAAAGATCTCCTGGATTTTGCCTGTCTGACTAGTTCATGACCAGGCCTGGGTAAGCCTGGCACCTTGGAGGGACCAGGAGGGGAGGGATGGATTCCCTGAGGGCACCCCACAAGCACACTACACCCTACCTCTTGCACACAGGTGCCAACAACACCTGGCGCCAAGGCAGAGTCAGAGGGAGAACCCTGCACCTATCACCCAACCTCCGAGGTGGCATGCCTCTGGGAGCCACCCAGCCTGGGATGGTGGGCCACACCAAAGCCTAGGACATGTCGCTGGCCCCAAAACGGGGCACAGAACAGGGCTGGGCTGCATTCACCAAGCTCTACCACCTGAATGGATCTTCCCCCGTTCAGGTCTCCCTCATCTAACTCCACCCTGTCCTTCCTGCCCTCCTGCTCCCCACCCTCTTCCACCCTACCTTCCTCTTGTTCTCCTCCTTCCTTCCCTCCATCTCCCTTTGGTCGAAGAAAAGTCACCATAGCTCCTTGGAAACCACTCAAACCAAGGAGCACAGAATGAGACCCACACAACACTTCTGGGCCTCATTGGCTGCTTGATTGCAGGCCACCAAGTGCCCCCTTAACACCGGGAGGCGATACGGAAATTTTGTTCAAAAATGCCCCCAATTCTTTGTGAACCACCCAGTGAGGGTTCCATATGGCATTGTCCTCCACGCCCGGCATAACTGAAGTGGAAATTTCCCAATGTCCGGAGCCCTCAAATTCCTGCCAGGAAAAATGAACAGCTGGAAGAAACTTCTGCTGGCAGCTCGGGCCCTTTTGGCCACTGAAAACCCAGCTCATGTCCCACTTGGGTACTGGGGGGTGGAGGGGGGATTAAAGAAAACCCAGCTGATGCCAGTCAGTGTCATCTCAGCCAGAAAGACTGGCTGTCCTGAAGTTGATGCTGCCACTGGAGCCACTCTGACAGCTGGCTGCTTCACTCAACAAATGCAAACAGCTTTCCAGGAGCCGAGACTTTGAGTGGTTCCTGATCCAGGGCTGACCACCAGGCATCTGACGTTCAGTGGCCAACGATGGCTCTGTGAAAGACTCTCTTCTTCACTCTGTGGACATTGCCGTCCCTAGCAACAACAAGGTGGCTCACTCCCTGGGTGTCAGGCGACATATGCTGGCCCGGGGAAGGTCTGTAAATGCGAGGCACCATTTCGTGGAACACCCAGGGGAGGTCGAAAGATTGGGGTTTGAGCTTAGCCTACCCAGGAGACTGGTCTGCAGCTCCCAAGGCTCTGGCCACCGGAATGGTCTTAACCTGTTTACAGGCTGAATAGAAATCACATGGATAGAGCATGTGAGTTTTTTTAATGAAGATATTATTTATTTTAAAAAAGGAGATAAACATTTAGACTCCCAATGTGAGTCGGACGGACACAGGTCGAGGCAAGCAAGCCTATGATATCTACTCGCGGCTGCTGTGGGAGCGCATTGTGTGCGTCATGGGGTCGACCGATGACAATGTGGCTAGCCTGGTCATCGCCCAGCTACAACAAGAAACCCATCCACATGTACATCAATAGCCCCAGCGGTGTGGTGACCTCAGGGCTGACCATCTACGACATGATACAGTACATCCTGAACCCCATCTGTACCTGGTGTGTGGGCCAGGCTGCCAGCATGGGCTCCCTGCTGTTGGCCACAGGCAGCCCAGGCATGCAGCACTCACTCCCCAATTCCCGCATCATGATCCATCAACCCTAGGGCAGTGCTCGGAGCCAAGCCACAGATAATGCCATTCAGGCAGCGGAAATCATGAAACTCAAGAAACAGCTATACACCATTTATTCTAAACACACTAAGTAGAGTTTGCAAGTGATTGAGTCAGCCGTGGAGCACGACCAGTACATGACCCCCATGGAGGCGCAGGAGTTTGGGATCCTGGGTAAGGTCCTTGTACATCCACCCCAGCATGGAGAAGATGAGCCAGAGCTGATTCAGAAGGAACCAGACACACCAGCCACCACAGTGGTAGTGCCAGAGCCTGCCCCTGCTAACTCCTAAGAGCTGGGCTGCAACCCCAGGACATGAGAGAGGTCCAGTGCCACCCCTTGCTGGTGAGCCTGGAGAAGCCCAGCCCAGAACCATGATGTAGGGACTCTTCTCTGAGACACTTGGATTTGAAATTAAATCTTTCTAGCTTTTCAAAAAAAAAAAAAAAAGATAAACATTTAATGAGAAACCAAAATCTTTTATAGTGGAAGACACAGTTTAAAAAAATAAAGAAAATAAAGAAAAAAAGATAAAACATCTGGGTGTGTGAAGATACAAGAAGGACCAGGTGCTTTTCTTGGGCCAATAGAAACCTTCCTGGCTCTCCCACAGGCACCAAACAAAATCTCTGAACAACATGAAAAGTGTGACAGCTACACCTTCAAGATAAGGACCAAGTGGGACCCTGGCGCTCAGTTCACAAGCCCCAAGTAAGCATCCATCAGAGAGCCGATCGCAAAAATGTCATTCTTGTTCATGCAGTGCCCCACAATCTTCAACTGAATATCTTCTTCCTACTGAATCATGATGTCTTCATCCAGTGTCTCGGAGTATTGGAATTAGGATCAAACTCCATCTCTGATGGGATGAAATGTCGAGAGATGAAGCAGGCCATGGGTCCAATTTCAGTGAAGACTCCAACCTTATTAACCTTAGTGACGATGGCATCCACAACTTCCCCTTTAAAGGGCCAGAAAACAAGGCCTTGTACTTGACTGGAAACAGGACAAGCATCGACCTAATGTCGTCGAAGGGAGTGATGGAGATCACAAAGCCATACTTTACCATGCAGGTGCCCTCCACTTCGGTGAAAAGCTTCTGCTTCACTGTGTTGGGCTGGTGGGGGCCCAAGTAGCGCATGTGCAACAGGATCTCATGTTCCAAGGAGATGTGGTAGAACATCTTCGAGAAGGTCCCAGCAAGGCCCTTAGGTCTGTCTGAACATAAGTTTCTTTTTTTTTTTAAATAAAGATATTTATTTTAAAAAAGAAGATAAACATTTAATGAGAAACCAAAATCTTTTATAGTGGAAGACACAGTTTTAAAGAAATTAAAAGAATATAAAGAAAAAATGGTAAAACATCTGGGTGTGTGAAGATACAAGAAGGACAGGATGTTTTTCTGAGGCCAATAGAAACCTTCCCGGCTCTCCCACAGGCACCAAACAAAATCTCTGAACAACAGGAAAAGTGTGACAGCCACACCTTCAAGATAAGGACCAAGTGGGGCCCTGGCGCTCAGCTCACAAGCCCCAAATAAGTGTCCATCAGAGAGCCGATCACAAAAATGTCATTCTTGTCCACGCGGTGCCCCACGATCTTTAGCTAAGTATCATTATCCTGCTGATTCACGATGTCCTCATCCAGAGTCTTGTAACACAGAGGATTGGAATTAGGATCAAACTCCATCTCTGATGGGATGGAATGTCAATCAAACTAGGTAGGGTAGGTAGACTGGTCATTCAGTCACCAGCTCCATGCACACCCACCCACTCTCCTGAAGGACAGAGAGCACAGTGCACTTTCCAGGATGCATATGAAACAGGACATGGGGCCAATTTCAGTGAAGACTCAGACCTTGTTAACCTGGGTGATAATGGCATCCACAACTTCCCCTTTAAAGGGACAGAAAACGAGGCCTTGTACTTGAGACAGGACAAAGCATCGGCCTAATGTCGTCGAAAGGAGTGATGGCGATCACAAAGCCATACGTGCCCATGCAGCTGCCCTCCACTTTTGTGAAAAGCTTCTGCTTCACGGTGTTGGGCAGGTTGGGGCCCAAGTAGTGTGGGTGCAGCAGGATCTCGTGTTCCAAGGAGACGTGGTAGAACATCTTCGAGAAGGTCCCAGCAAGGCCCCTGGGTGTGCCTCATAATCTGTCTTCATAGGCTGAAGAGAAATCACGTGGACATGAGTTTCTAAAAAAAAATTGCCCAAGACTTAAAAAGAACCTTGGCATTTGAACCGGAGGACAAGTGTCCCCCACAAGCTACAGCTTATTTGGGGGACTGAAAGTGTCCCCCAAAGTGCACGCCAAAACAGAGGCCAAAATATTTCCTAAAGTGAACTTTATCTGGGGGACAGTATTGTCCCCCTATAGTGGTTTGCTAATCAAGGCACAACAGTGTCCCACAAACTGCACATTATATCGGGGGACAAAAATTGTCCCCCAAAGTCCATGCCAAACCAGAGGCAGAAATATTTCCTAAAGTGAACTTTATCTGGGGAACAGTATTGTCCCCCTATGGTGGCTTCCTAATCAGGGGACAAGTGTCCCCTCAAGCAGCACATTATATCGGGGGACAGAAAGTGTCCCCAAGGGGAACAGGAAAACAGGGGCAGAAATACCCTAACTTAGCTTTATCTGGGAGACAGTAATGTCCCCCAATGGGGACAACAATGCCCCCATAAATTGTAGCTTATATCGGGGGACAGCAAATATCCCCCAAAGTGGACAGTAAATCAGGGGCAGCAATATCTCCCACATTGAGCTTTATCTGGGGGACAGTAATGTCCCCCAATGGTGGCTTCCTAATCAGGGAACAACTGTTTCCCCAAAGCAGCACCTTAGATTGGGGGAAAGAAAGTGTCCTCCAGACCAGACACTAAACCATGGGGCTGAAAACTCTCTCCAAGGGAGTATTTATCTGGGGGACAGTATGTCCCCAACTGGTGGCATATGATTTGGGGGACAACAGTTTCCCCTAAAAGCAGCACCTTAAATTGGGGGGACAGAAAGTGTCCCCCAAACTGGGCACTCACACAGGGGACAGTAATATCTACCCAACTGAGCATATTATCTAGGGGACAGTAATGCCCCCAATGCGGCATCTGGATCCGGGACGACAAAAATTGCGGGTAAACATGCCAGTCTTTTGGCACCTCCAAAACCTGGCCACACTCAATCCTTAACTGTAGGAGCTCCCAAAGCCAAATAAAAGTCAGAACTGTGTTTCTGGAAGACACCATGGCAGTATCACTGTTACAGTTGGCTCTGCGATTGAGTTCCAACACTCTGAGATGACTGGAGCATCCTGATCATTGGAGGCAGAGGAGAGAGGAAGGGGAAAATATTCTCTGACATCCTCTGTCCTATTTC
>PVKC010044838.1:0-11516 GCA_004027635.1 Crocidura indochinensis | reverse complement strand
TTTTTTTTTTTTTTTTTTTTTTGGTTTTTGGGCCACACCTGGTGACGCTCAGGGGTTACTCCTGGCTATTCACTCAGAAGTCGCTCCTGGCAGGCACGAGGGACCATATGGGAACCGGGGGATCAAACCGCGGTCTGTCCTAGGTTAGCGCAGGCAAGGCAGGCACCTTACCTCCAGCGCCACCGCCCGGCCCCATATTCTCTCTTTTTTATTTAAATATTTTATACTAGAAACATACCTTTATGTATCTTTTGGGGGGTGTTTTTATTTTATTATATATGTATATATGTGTATATGCATACATACATACGTACATACGTGTATGTGTGTGTGTGTGTGTGTGTGTGTGGTGTCAGGCAATGAACTTAGGTCTTCTAGGTACAAAGCATGTGCTCTCCAACTGAGCCAAATTTTCATTCCTCTTTTGTTGTCTTTAGAGCATCTTACTATTTTATTCCACATTTATTGTACTAAATATATGTAAATATTTTAGTGCCTTTACCAGTTCTTATTTCCTGTTATTCATTCTTTCCTTCAACAACATTTCTGAGCCATTTTAAAATTCTGACCAAGCCTGAACCGGCACGTTCTGAAATGATTGAGACATCCTTTTCGAACATCAGCCTTTATACTTGGGGATTGCAGACAAATAATGAATCGAGGCAATGATTGCTATGGGAAAAAAAAGTCATAAATTCCAGAGGCATAGTGGAGGTATTGGGTACCAACTGGGCACAAAGAAAAGGAGGTCAGTGCTATTAGAATGGAAATAGAAGGCAAAATGAAATTTTCAAAGTATTGTAGGAGAATCCAGAGTTCGTACATGTCCTTTTCTTGGATGGGTGTAAATGCTAAGTTAAGTATCAGTGATTCCATTCTTAGGAAAAATTGCCTGATGCTGCTGTCTCTGGCTACTATAGAAGTCAGGGCTCTCTGCAATGCTCTCGAGGCCATGTTAACAGATTCCTCACTCCTCCCTCAGAATGTTTGTAGTGCTTCAGAGGAACCCTCTAAATAGTTGAGATTCCTAAAAAGCTGAACTCTGAAGTTAATCCATATTTTTCTATAAATATGACAAAACACAACACAGTGGGCTATTTTGAAGAAAGAATTAAGAAAGTGTGTGCTCATTTGGGAGCAGCTCTGAGACTAGGATTCTCCGAGCTACAGAAAATTTATTTCTCTTTCCTCACTTTCCACTTGAAAAAGAGATTCCAACAGGATGGGAAACCCTGGGGGAAAGAAAAAGGTTCCTTTGGGATTTCTTTTTATTAGGTTAAAACAACAACAACTCTTTGAACTTTGTTGAAAAGTTCCGCCTGAAAACATGGCCTTGAACACAGATTGCATTTTTGTCACACTGGAAAATAACATAATTTCACTCCCTCTACCCCATGCATAGCCAAAGTAGAAGCAGAAATTACTTTGTGGCCCACCACTTGGGAGACAGAATGGTTTTTCTCCGATGGCATAATACAGGCCTCAATCATTCCAACTCTCTTTCACCCTTGTTTAAGTATAGCTCAGGAGCTCCTGTGAGGTGGGGTTGTTGCTAAATGTGACACACTATTTTCCACAGAGAGTTTGTGGGACACCCAAGTAGGCCACCAGGGTGTTTGGAGAACCAGAAAAACAAAGGTATGAGGTTTCTCCTCCCACTCCACCCTCCAATTGCAGGTTATCAAACCAGGGCACTGAACAGACTAGTGACAGAGGATTTGGGGTTTGGATGAGAAAGATCTAAAGCGATGGGAAGCAGCATGATAGAAAAAAAAAGATCCGATGAAATAACATAAAATCAAGTTCAAGACATTTCTGAAGTTAAGCCATTGTCCCCTCCTCAAGCTTCTTCAAACACAACAAAAACAGTCTTTGTTTCCACAAAAATTTATGAAATAAAACATAGGAATTTCTCAGAGCACATGCAGAGCTTGGGTGTTTCCACTCCAGAGAAACATCCGAAGGAAAGACATGTGTGAAATTGGTGTCTGTGAACATGAAGATTAGAAGAGGCCTCAGAAGTCAAGAAGAAGCCTTGTTTCATAAGGCTGCGTGTCGACTCTCTTGTGTGTGTTCACCAACCTCAATTTAAAAATCAGGAGAATTGGTCTATTCCTTAATCTTTTATAAGCCCATCAACAACCCTCATTGTTCAGAAAAATCACTTTAACAACAAGTTTGGCTGCAACATTCCCTAGAAGGAATCTCTTGATTCATTGAAGTTTCTTCCTCAACTCCACAGATTTCCAATCCATCCATTCTCTAATAGTATTTCTAAAAGAGACCACATTCACCCTCCTGATCCCCCAAATCTACAGTTTGACATAGATGCCACTTGAGGACTGGGCTGGATTCACAGTGAAAAATCAGGGTGTTGCAAAGGAAAGAGGTATCCAGAACTTACTAGTTGGCTCAAACCACCTCTTTTCCTCCTCCACCCCATAAGCATCCACGTGTGAGAGAGCACAGTTAATGTAGCAGAAGTATGGGAGAACCAAGACCCCAACTGAAGAAACAAAAAGTTATGAAAACATTTTATGCTTTGAATATTATGGTTTGATTCTTCTGAAGAAGTTAAGGGTCATTCTGCATTTAAAAAAAATCCCTTTTGTGCTATTTTGCCCAACCACTTTTCACCCATTCAACTTCCTGTTCCTCTTTTACATCCAGTTCTTTGTATGACTTGGCACCTTCTACCTTCACATGTCCGGAATACTTTTTGAGCAAATATTTTATTGAACTTCCTAAAAATACACAGGTAGATGAAAAATAAAGGCTCAGGAGTGATTATATTTACTAGAAAACATGCAGAAATATGTTAATATGGGACTCTATGGTTTTGAATCCACTAGGATTTCTTCCAGTGTTAAAAATGCCATTAAGACCACAAGAAATGTTGGACTTTTTCCATTTTACTTCTGAACACCGATTTCCACAGTAATACTGTCCTGGATTTCAGAACAGTCTGTACTGCCATAACATGATGGGTGCATTCCTCAAAAATTCCTTGTTATACATATAAAAAAATGATGAGGAGAGTTGCTTCAAGAGAAAAGATAAGGTTAGGAGCTAGCAAGAACTTAGTTTAATTATTTATATTGTGGCAATATATCTAAGATATTTACATACAGGATTTGAAAAGCATTTTTAGGTTATCTAAAATTTTTTGACGCAAATTTGGCGTCTAAGTACATCTAACTTTTCCTGTTTTCATTACTATCCTTAACCCTGTCTCTGATACATTTTACCATCATTAACACTTATCAGAGTATGGTGGAGTCTATCAGCAAAATAGTCACCAACCAAAGACTTTCTTCTTACTAGATGCCAACTTCTGTTCACAATTGTCCTATTAAGTCCTGCTTAAAATTAGTCTGTTACTTAGAGCAATTCTGTACAAATGAATGATGTTTCCTTTTTAGTCAATTTCATTTGATCTCATGGGTTTCAAGGGAATGCTGTACTACATTTGCAAATATGAAATGCCAGTTGTGAGTTTAAAGTTAAATGTAAGTTGAATTTGGATCAAACACAAGCAGACCTTTTTGAGGTTGAAATATTATCTCACTGTTGACATTCATTGGGAATCTTTTATTCCTTTGCCTGCTATAAACGATGCAGACAGAAGCCAAAAATGGTCTTTTCTGAGGAACTCACTCTATCTTTCTCCTGGGAAGCTTGTTTCTATTTTATTTTTGCCATTTCTTTTAATGGGATAAAAATGCTCACTTGGTATTTGCCTCTGACAGTTGTTTATCGCTCCATGTCAAAAAACAACAACGGGTCTTGAAGACCGTGTCTCCAGCCAGGATGCACAGGGACCCACTGTGAATGTAGATTTTCCAGTGTGCTTTCTGTGCGGGGATTTAATGAGGGTGAACCAGGTATGACTAAACAGCTTTTCCAAAGAAGGGAACTCTCTGAGTCAAAGGAAAGCAAGCTGCATTCCTCCTCTCCCTCCTAACTAAAGACACCAGCCAACTTGCCAAGTGAAAGCTCCAAGTCCCAAGAATTACCCTACACACAGAAAAATAAGCACATCCATGAATGCTTCCCCTCTTCCCCCCTCTGGTCTGGTCCCGAATGACAGCACCAGGTGGCCGCCCTCTGGAGCGCCTTCCCCAGATGCCCTACCTGACTGCTAAAAGCTGGCAGGAATTCAGCAGAAACACGTGCTTCCTGCGGAGGGCAGCGGGCAGCAGGTGGGAGGGCAGCCTGCCTTCCCCAGCCTCCTCCTGTGTGGTCATCCCGGCACCAGGGGCCCTGAGCCTGGCGTTTGCTCAGTGCATGCTGGATGCTGCTCAAGTGCAATTAACTGCACATCGTGGTGGAATAGATGATTTGGAGATTCCACAGAAATTGAATTTTGAGGCCAGCCTGAAATTGCATTCGATGTGGGGGCTTTGACCAAAGCCTTCTGAATCCCCCTGTGTCCCCTTTGGGTCATCTTTCTTTAATCATTCACTAATGTTTTTCTGGTTGGGTCACTGATTAATGGATGACGTCAATCTCCTCTACCTCCCTCCTTTCTTTTTACTGTACATAATGTTTTATTAATTTTTCCTCTTTGGGCTGCTGTCAAGACAGCAAATATGAAACTAATTTTCGAACCTCAAGAGATTGACATTTCGAGGTCGGCTTTGTCTTGTCTCAGATGCAAAGACCTATGGCTAGCTAGGGTTCGAGCAAAGTCGAGGAACTGTAAATCTTGGCTATTTGTTAGTTCATGCTCACCAAGGAGGGGATGAAATAGACTTGACTCATGAGAAAAGTAATAAGTTGTTCGGGGTTGTGGTGGTAGTGGTGGCAGGGGATTTGAGGTTAGGAAGCACAAAGTACTCGGTATTTCAAATAATTCTGCTCTCTGGGCTTCCTCTTAAAGCAATGAGCAATCTCAGGAAAAAAAGCAGAAAAAGGCAGAAAGTTTCCTCCATCTTTATTTTGTCTCTGCAAATTTCAGCAGAGTGTTTAATATATAACCACAGGATTCCTTAGGTGATAGTAGTTCTCTGAAAAATGATTAAATCAGTTGCCTATTGACAAAAGTTTCTTTTTAATTTCCAATCACAGAAACTTAGGAAACCTGAATTGTAGAAAGTATAACTCAGGATATTTTCTTCTTTTGGTCTAAAGGGCATAACTAATAATATTCCCAAACTAGGGAAAAGGAATGAATAGGAAGCATAAAATAGAAGGATTGGGGTAAAGAAGGGAGAGAAGTCAAAACAATCATCAACAACTACAGAATAACCACATTGTCAAACACAGGTCTCTGCAAAGTTGGCACAAAAGTCTATTTCTTTTTTTGATTTTGGGCCACACCCGGTGATGCTCAGTGATTACTCCTGGCTATGCGCTCAGAAATTGTTTCTGGCTAGGGGGACCATATGGGATACTGGGGGATGGAACCTCAGTCCGTCCTGGGTAAGCCGCATGCAAGGCAAATGCCCTACCACTGTGCCATCACTCCAGTCCCCAAAGTCTATTTCTCCAAAGTGTTAAGTAGGGCATTTGCCTTGCACAAGGCCAACTTGGTTATCCCTGGTGTCCTCTATGGCACCCTGAGTCAAAAACAATGCTTGACAGGGGTCCTCAAACTTTTTACACAGGGGCCCAGTTCACTGTCCCTCAGACCATTGGAGGGCCAGACTATAGCAAAAACAAAAATTATGAACAAATTCCTATGCACACTGCATACATCTTATTTCGATGTGAAGAAACAAAACAGGAACAAATACAATATGTGGCCCACGGGCCGTAGTTTGAGGACCACTGGGTTAAAATGTGTTTCATTTCCTAAGTCTGAGGGAGATAGACATAGAATAGTCTCACTCATCCATGACTTTTAAGAAAAATAAAAGACATTATTGTAGCAATACCCAGAGACAATAAAGATGAGGGCTGGAAGGACCTGCTCATGATATGAAGCTCACCACAAAGAGTGGTGAGTGCAATTAGAGAAATAAATACACTAACAATTATCATGACAATGTTAATGAGTCAGAGAAGTAGAATGCCTGTCTCAAATACAGGCAGGGGGTGAGGGAGGAGGATGATGGGGGGCATTGGTGGTGAGAATGTTGCAATGGTGAAGGGGGTTGTTTTTTTTATGACTGAAACCCAAGTATAAAAATGTTTGTAATCGTGGTGCTTAAATATGTATTTAAAAAATTTAAAAAATGTGTCTCATTTCCCATTTATATTACTTTGCCTAAGAAACATTATCTAAAAGTCTAGTGTATGCCAATCTTCATGCTGGATTCTGTTGACAAGTCAGAGACAAATCCTAACCTGGGCAGCAGAGCAATAGATTTGTATATATAATCAAGTCATTTCAGAACATTGGATGAGGTGTCACGAGAATGTGGCTTTTTCAAAGAGCATGTAGCCATTTTAATAGGAAAAGTGATTGACTATTTGAATTTAAGTGTTTTATTAATACACACTTTTATACATTTGTAGCACATACATACATTCATTTGTATACTAGACACATGTTACATGTGCATTTGTATATATTGGTGACTTATTGCTAAGTGGAGATGCTCTTGTAATCTGCCTACAGATCAAATTATTTCCCCATGTAAGAATATTCTAGAAGCATCCTCTTCTCTTTCCATCAATTCCAAAGATTATAATAATGACCTCTTTTAACACCCTATTTCATGTTTTCTGCCACCTTGTGAACATTTTTTATATGGATGATAAAAGTGCATATTGTTGTACATTAGATTTATTCAGGTTTTTTCTGAAAAATTTATTTTATTTTGTTTTATAAATGTAAAAGAATTTGAATTGTTTGCCCTTAAAGCTGCTATGAATATTTTCCTTATGAACATTTCTGTTATAGGTCTTTTGGCAAACATATGGATTCATTCATTCTTTGGATATGTACCCACTAATAGAAATTCTGAGTCATAAGGAATGCATTTGATCATCTCTCATAGGTACTGCCAATCGTCTTTCCAAAGTGGCTTTAGATGTTTATGTGACCACCATCTATTCTTGAGTTCTCTTTGCTCTATTTCCTCCCTGACACTTGGCATTATTTGATTTTTCCATTTGGGTTCTTTTCTTAGCTAGGTAGTAGTTTTTTATTGTGGATTTATTTCTGAATCCTGGGAATTTTTAAAATGATAAATCCAGAGATGTGTTCCTATGCAGACAATATGTGTGAAGAAGGTTGCTCAAAAGTTTTGGTAAGGAAGAGATTTGTTGTTTAGTCTGTTGTCCTATGACTGTGTACAATGCTACTACTCTTGGAATTTTGAAATACTAAGTACTCTTGGAATTTTTGAAATATTTGGAATTGTAGAGTCCTATTTACTAGGTACTAATACAGAACCCATTAAGTTTATATTCTTTTAGATCAAACAACAAGTTGAATTAGATGGTGCTATTCCTTTCAGGTAACAGGAGTAAAAAATGAGGCACAGAGAACACAAGTCACTCATTCAATTTACAGACAAAATTAAGGAGCCTAGATTTGAATCCTGATAGATAATTCTGAACCCAAACTTTCAATCCTCTAAACTATACAGGTTGAAGCATGGCCCCAGTGTGTATTTATTTATTTTTTTTGTGGAAGTAAATTTCAAAATTAGTTTCTCTAGCATATTTTTGGATACATCTTCAAAGTTACTGTAGACACTATGATCCAACTGGGTGGACATTCAATAAAATTCTAGTAATGAATATCACTTGAAAACTCTTAAATTCCTTTCCATTTATAATTTTATTTTATTTTCAAGATAGGAGGAAACTTAAGACCAAGAAATTCATGCAGTGGCAAACAGGGAAGTACATTCATAGCAACCAGAGGATTTGGGTATAAATTTGAGTCCTGGAATTTTCCCATGTAGTCAAGAATCTAATGCACACAAAAACTTTGAATAGGAGGTTAGAGCATTGCAAAAAGTAAAATTCTGATATAATACAGGTCACAAGTTTTTACAATTTCTAAACATGATAGTTAATTTACTTTGTGGATCAAAGTCTAATATGCAGATTTTAATCAGTATTTTTCATAACCTGTCTAAATTATGCCCCCTCACAAACTTTTGAAATGAGTTGTGTTCTTATTTTATAAGAACTAAATTTATTGCTTAAAACATTCATTATATTCTTTATAATAGTAATATTATTTTAGTTATTTTAATAAATAATACATTTAATAAATCTACTAATTAAGTTAAAATATATAAAAAAACTAATTTAAGATTAACAATAACCAATGACCCCAAACATAGTGCTGTCCTATTGTAATTTTGAGTTATAAAAGTCTACACTTTTTATGAATTACCCCCAGAATTTCAAAGAGGAGTCTGTTATTAGTGACTTTTATGCCATCCAGTGGACAACACTATAATTTCCCTAACATTTATTCACCAAAATAAACAAACTTAATTCCTATGTGCCATCATTTTCATGAAAGTGAGCACTAAGAAGGACATCCAGAATCTCATATGCCACTTCCAAATGCCACTTGTGTTTTTATAAGTAAGGTTCAAAATTCTACTTGTATGTAAATATCAATAGCAAAGGCAGGATCAAAATTAAAGTGCTCATCTTGATGACACCACCACAATGTTCATTTGCATGAGGTACCTCGAAATCAAGAAAGCAAATCTCCTTTTTTCACAATTAAAAAATATGTACTCATTGGCTTTTGCTTAGCTGTCATCATTGTTCATCATCTCTACATGTATCTGACTTCCAAGATCTCCAGATATCATGCTTATTTTTTAGATTTGAGACTCTTTCTTTGACAAAGTCATTTAGGTTGGCATGATTAGTATTGAAAAGGAATAGGATGTAATGCCATTAAACATAGGGATTGTGTCAGTAGGCCATGCATCCAAATGTTGGCAACTTAAGTCTTTATATGAAGCAAATTTCTTGCTACCCCGGGTCTCTGCCTGTTGTTTACTTTGGACTATCAACTGAAAATTCATCAACTTAATTATTGTTCTATGTTGTTGGCATTGGGATTCTGGAATTCTCTTTTGCAGCTGGTTCTGTTAGGTCTAATGAGTAGAAGTAGCTAAAGGAAGATGAGATGAGAGGAGAGAGAAAGGGTCTTCACCTTTAGTGACTCAAAAACTGCAACAACCTTTGGAACTCCAGTCTACAGTTTCTTTCAGCTTCTTTTATGTCTTTAACAACAGAGGAAATAGATAAAGTCACTTGATATCTCACCTCATAGGTAGAAAAGAACTGCTTGGATATCTTCCTTTAGCTCCCATTTCTACATATTTCTTTTATCCCCTGCTTTCCCAAGGTATGGGAACTATTCTTATAGTTTTCAATGGTTGTTAATGCTCTTTGAACTTTTCAATATTTGAATAACTAATTTGTGGCTTTAATTGCTCTGTTGGAAATACAGTCCTGTGTTTCTCAATGACCGAAACATACATGTATGTGTGTCCCAATAAATGGATACTTCTTAGGCACATACTATAGGTTGTAATTATCCAAGCCTTAATGGTACAGATACTTAATAGGGACCTTCTTCTTAATAGGCAGTCTGTAGTTAAGAGACTCATGAATATATCTAATATAATTTTCATTTTATTAACTAGACCTCCCATGGATACATCATTATAAAAGGAAATTTAAAAGCTGTCGAGTCTTAGCATTGACCCTTTGGTCTTTCTTACTCTTCCTTCACTGAAATTGGATCATATTGTTATTAGCTACTAAGTATCACCCATTATTGATGATAGAAGGATGCTCAGTGTATTTTATTTTGTTCCAAAGGGGGTGGAGTGACCCACTAATCAAAAAATAGACAGTATAGACATTTAATGGTAGTGTTTAATACTTTCAGCATTTTTCAAGGCTCTCTTTTTAGTTGGAACTTAGAAATTCTGGTGTTTCATTCATGCAGGGACCACATGTATTCTGAGGGACTTGTGATGTAGTTTGTCATAGTACCCACCTGCTCTCTGTACCTGGGTAATCTTTATTATGTTACCTATTCCTGAGGGCATCTGTGCCTTGACTCTTGACTAGAAGAAATGAGTTGTAGTAATAGAAGTTGCGGACATGTTTCTGTGGTAAGAGAGAAGAGGAAGAAAAGGAAAACAGATAATATGGATAAAAACTTCTTGGCTGCATGGTTAGTGAAGTCTGAGACAGTGTTCAGGGAAAGGGATCTGGGGAATAAGCAAAGAAGAGTTATTGATAACGTGTGTGTGTGTGTGTGTGTGTGTGTGTGTGTGTGGTTTCATCTTTGGTGGAGTGACCATGCATAATGGACTAGATATTCACAGACACTAGATAAATTATCAGAAAAGTCCCACAATAATTAGTGACATGACAGTTTCTGAATGCTTTAATATTTATTTTTTATTTTTCAAAACTTTATTACTGTTCACCAATGGGGAGATTCAGTTTATTTACACCAGCAGTCATAGGGGTAAGAGGGATGCAAAGAATAGGAGAGACAATTTATACAAAAATAAATCTCCAAAACACAAAATAGTGGTAAGTTTTACTACAGTACCTAATGATTACAGAATGAGATGATGCTAGGCAAAGGCCCCTGGGCATGAAGTGGTGGGAACTAAGATGTAGAAGAAAAAACATAAAGTGCAGAAATGAGAAAGAACCTGCTTCTCCCCATACACACACAGTGCTTTTATTTTTTAAATAAACATGGTTGAATGCACATAGCCATGACAATCTAATTGCTGTTCAATAAAAAATTAATAACTGAAGATCATTAGTTTTAATCCATTAAATAAAGTATTTTTGACTTTTACTAACTCTCCTGTGATTTAAACAAATTTTAGAATTGTTCAATCCTATTTTTAAGCATTTAAATGTGTAAAATATATAAATAAACAGTAAATTTGCCTGTTTGTTAATATATAGAATTATATATCTATAAAGTTATCAATCTGTAAGTAACATGACTTCATATTACTTTATAATTGGAAATATGTGCCTTTTATTACCTTCTAGTTAGGAATATATGCATTTGTTCCTGTGAAGTTTTATAATTTTTATATCATATAGCACTATAGAAATATTAGAAAATAATCAATGGTATCAAGTTATTTAAATTCACTTATAATTTATATCCAAAAATAATCAGCATTAAAATTTGTATATCTCATAATTAAATCATAATATCATAGTTAATGGAGAAAATTTGAAGATTTTCTAAATCCCATAAAAGTCAATATTATATATTCTTTTTTTTTTTTTTTTTTTTTTTTTTTTTTTTTTTTTTTTTTTTTGGTTTTTGGGCCACATCCTGCGGTGCTCAGGGGTTACTCAGTGGTGCTCAGAAATAGCTCCTGGCAGGCATGGGAGACCATATGGGACTCCGGGATTTGAACCAACCACCTTAGGTCCTGGATAGGCTGCTTGCAAGGCAAACGCTGCTGTGTTATCTCTCTGGTCCCAACATTATATATTTTCAACTCTTCTTTTCAACAATATAGTCTTAACCAGAACAATTACACAAGAACAATAAATTAAAATGATCCAAATTGCAAAGGAAGGGG
>PVKC010044837.1:0-11520 GCA_004027635.1 Crocidura indochinensis | reverse complement strand
ACCAAGTAATAAACCAGAAACAGAGGGAGTCACTCAATTTAGAAGTCCCTGGGGAGAGGGTGGAGGATATAGGAGACAGAATGGGAATGGAGGTGGAAGGAGGACAACTTGGTGATGGGAATTCCCCTGATTCAATGTTTATTTGTAAATGGAATATTACTGTGAATATCATGTAAACCACTATGATTAAAATAAAATTAAAAAAATTTTTATATTAAAAAAAAGAGTTCTGGTTCATAGTCTAGGGCAGTGTTTTCCTTATCGGTCCCAAGGATAGTACTGCCCAGTCGCATCTGTCAAAGTCAGTTTTCTGTACATGGTGCTCTTCTTTTTCACCGTTCAAAAGATAGTACATCTTCTGGTTTCTATCCAGTATTAGGTGAGGTGATAAGGTCTCGGGTCAAGTTGTCATTTACTCATTGTCATATCATAACTGGTACAAGTTAGTGCCAGAGATGTGCTATAATTCTCCCAATGGAGTTGGTTCCGGGAGTTGTTGCCCAGAGCTGTATTAGTTCTACATCTGGGATCTGGGGTTTGGAGTTGAACTGACACTGTCCAATCTCCTGGAGACTGGGTTGTATCCACATGACACATGTCCAGGATGGAGGCACCCTAGTGTTATAAAAAGTGTGAGGTATTATCCCTAGAAGATAAGATCTTATTTCTGTGTCTATGGTTTCCTCTTATTTACTATGCCCATACAAAAACGTATGGTTTCATATTAGATTGCTGGTGCTATTCTGGGTAAGGATGACTGGTTATACTCATAATTTCTGTGGCCCATTTTAGATCTGCCATTTTATCCCAGGCAAGGCTTTAGTACCAAGCAGCACCAAAAATGATAAGGATAGCAAAAATATGTATACATTAAAATAGACCAGATTAATAAACCTGTGTTTAAAAAAAAGAAAGAAAACAAAGGTATTTGAAAATAACAGGTGATAGTTGAGTTTGAGACATGTTTTGTGGCATTACTGAAGCCTATATTGTCCTTGAACTAGGGGTTTTGCTGAAGCTGATTCTGGTATCATGCAACAGTCCATAGTTTGTTGGGGGCGAGAGGGGCCACCAAGCATGGGTCAGTGGGCGTGTTTGTTGTAGTTCTTTGTAGAAGCATGAGATGGGGACCAAGAGGGTGTCTTTCAATGGGAAGCTGGATGGTGGTCTGTTGGGGCAAAAAGTCTGTCTTGGTGTCTACCCAGTTAGGAACTGAGGTTAAAGAGGGTTAAATAAGGGGAAGATAATGATTCAGGGTTGGGGCATGAGGGGGTAGGACAGACAGAGGGGTGAGGGGAGAGGCAATACATGATAGGGATTATACACAATATATAGATGGATTGTTTATGGTTTAGTTTTGGAGTCAATATGAAAATTCACATCCACAAAAAAGCTAGAGAATATATGAGTGTTTTATCCAAATTGTGGGCATCCTTCTTCCATTCCTAGGAACAGTCTACGAGAAGGCACATTTTTTGGATAATGCTTTAAAAGTATATATGTCGCGTGGGAGCAAATGCGCCTGCCGATTTTGAAAATTAGTATTAGTAGCAAACAATACAGGGGGTCCAGTATGCGTAGGGGAGGGGTTTCCCTCCTCCGCCCACCCCCCAGGGCCCGAGTTGCCAGAGCCAGCCATGAAGACTCGTCTGGCGTGGGGGTGGGGGGGTCCTCAGCTTCCTGGACCACTAAGTGTTCAGTGCAGGAGGCCTATGGCCCGCTGTCTGCCCAGAGACCCTGACATACCAGAAAAAAGAGGGACGGCTTTCCTGGCATGTGCGCTATGCTGGGTCCAACTGCAGACTCCCTCTCCAGTTTGAAAATTGAAAGGGGTGGGGTTTCCCTCCTCCACTCGCACCCCCAGGGCCCGAGTTGCCAGAGCCGGCTATGAAGATCCGTCTGGTATGGGGGAGTCTCAGTCTCCTAGTCCTATCTATTTCTATCTGAAGTTTTCTCATTTCAATTTTCATATCACTTGTCTCTTGTTAGACAAGAGACTAGTTCTGTTCCATGGTTCCTTTGAGTTCTTTGAGCATCTTTTAAAATTTCTCTCTAAAAACCTTATCAGAGAGGCTATTTAAGTGATTGATATTAGTTGTGTCTTCAGAACTACTATCTTCATTTACTAAGTGGTGGGGTTCTCCATTTCGACCATTGCAGGGGGCAGTGTTTCTTTGTATTGTAAAGGGGCTCACTGACTAGAAAAAATGGGCAGCTGTGTAGGCAAGCAGAAATGCTTTCCTCTTCTTGTAGTGAACTAGTATGTTCTCTTCCACTTTGTGGCCAAACATTGATTTACCTGTGGTTAGCTCTTTTCATGTTGTGCTGGTCCTGCCTCTTTGATCTTGCAGCTGAGCTCCAGTTTACATTGTGATCATCCATCTTGTGCCATGTTGGTCCTGCCTCCTTGGACTCACATGTTCTAGTTTCTTTTCATGTGAAGTTATATTATTTAAGTCTTTTCTTATTTCTGGATTAATAATTATCAATATTACTAATATAGTTCCCCCTTCTACTTTCACTTTTTCTATGTCACATATATTTCTGGTGACATAGAAATGGCCATATTTCTATGTCACATAAATTTCTGGTACTCATGCTTTCTTTCTTTCCCTTCCAGGAATCTCTTTTCAGTTTTCTTTAAAGTCCTCTTTACCTAATGTCTGTTTAGCTGTATAACATTAAATTTCCACATTTTTGACTTTTTCCAAAATTTATTTTTGTAGTTTATTTCCACTTTCATAGAACTGTGGTTTGTGAAAACATTTATTATGATGTCTATTTTCTTGATTTTGTGGATACTTACTTTGTGCTCTAGTTTGGGAACTATCCTGAAGATTGCCCCTGTTCTATAGAACTATGTGTATTCCTTTTGGGCACATGAAAAATCCCATAAATATCTATTCAAATAGGACCCTTCATTTCTTCTTGTAATTGTTTTTTTTAATATTTTTGGGATTAATCTATGCAATATGATAGGAAAGTATTAAAATCATTATATTGTTTTGAATATTTTTCTTGAGACCTATTAACAGTTGCTTTACGTTTCTGTTGCAACTTTATTTAGTATATAAATACTAATGAGAAATATCTTGATGTATATGAATCTATAGTTTTATTATTACATTAAACTACTTTATTATTTATTTATATTTTATCTATTTAAGTATGTCTGTAACAATATTTTAGGCTATTACTTACTTGCATGAGTTTTTAAAAGTTCTTTACTTTGTGCCTATGATTATCATGACAGATAAGTTTGTGTACCTTTATAAGAAGCAAAAGTTGAGTTATTTTCTTTTATATATATATATCTTTATTTTAGTTTAGTTTAGTTTAGTTATTGGTCCCTCACTCTCTTGTTTGGGCATGGAGGAGTTTTATAACTTCTATTGCTCTATGTTTGTCTCAGAAACCGTCTAGAGCCCAAGGGAAACTCTCTGACTCACCTATAGGCTCTAAACCAGTCGAGCAAACCCATAAAGTAGATATTTAAATGTGGGAAGTTCCTTTACCTTTATTCCTTCGATAGCTCAGTTGGTAGAGCGGAGGACTGTAGGTGTGTGGCTCCAGGTCATCCTTAGGTCGCTGGTTCGAATCCGGCTCGAAGGAATTCAACTTTTACTAGGCCTGACCCAAAAAGGCATCTCAGAAACACACTTGCTCCCACTGATAAATTTAATTCCCTCCTAGGCCTTACTTTACCAATGGTCAACCAGGTGTTTGAAAGTTAAGATTGGGTTAGGGGAAGTTTTCTGTAGGTAACTTAACAGGTTCTTTTTTTTTAATATGTCTGAAAATATGACATGTGCTTTTTTTTCTCTTGATTTTTTTATATATAAAAAACACCCTTCACCAGTGCAACATTCCCATCACCAATATCCCAACTGTCCCTCCTCCCAACTCCACACTGGCCTGTACTCCAGACAAGCTTTCTACTTCCCTCATTCAGTCACATTTTGTTATGATAGTTCTCAGTGTAATTATTTCTGTGACTGCACCCAACAATCTCTGTGGTGAGCTTCATGTCTAAAACTGGACCCTCCAGTCCTCCTCTATTTTGTCTCTGAAAATCATTACAAAAATGTTTTTTATTTTTCTCAAAACCCATAGATGGGTGAGACCATTCTGTGTTTATCTCTCTCCCTCTTTAGCCATTCATCTATTGAGGGGCATCTAGGCGGTTTCCAGAGTCTAGCTATTGTAAACAACGCTGCAATGACTATAGGTGTGAGGAAAGAATTTTTGTATTGTATTTTTGTGTTCCTAGGATATATCCCTAAGAGTGGTTTAGCTGGATCCTATGGGAGCTCAACTTCCAGCTTTTGGAGAAATCTCCATATCGCTTTCCACAAAGGTTGGACTAGACAGCATTCCCACCAGCAGTGATTAAGAGTTCCTTTCTCTCTATATCCCTGCCAGCACTGCTTATTCTCATTCTTTGTGATGTGCGCCAATCTCTGTGGTGTGAGATGGTACCTCATAGTTGTTTTGATTTGCATCTCCTGATGTTTAGTCATGTGGAGCATTTTTTCATGTGTCTTTTGGCCATTTGTATTTCTTTTTTGTCAAAGTGTCTGTTCATTTTTTCTCCCTATTTTTTGATGGTGCTAGATGTTTTTTTCTTGTAAAGTTCTGTCAGTGCCTTGTATATTTTAGATATTAGCCCCTTAACTGATGGGTACTGGGTGAATAGTTTCTCCCATTCAGTGGGTGGCTCATGTATCCTGGGCACTATTTTTTTTTGAGGGGCAGAAGCTTCTCAGCTTAATATATTTCCATCTGTTTATTTCTGTTTTCACTTGTTTGGAAAGTACTATTTCTTTCTGTTATGTATCTTTATTTAAATACCTTGATTACAAACATGTTGTGGTTGAGTTTCAGTCATGTAAAGAACACTTCCCCTTCACCAGATCCACTCACTAATGATCTGTCTTTTTAAAGGTGAGGTTAGAAGTTAATTAAATTGTTAAAAATAAAGAGTTTATTTTCATGTTTTTATATAGACTTGGAGTGCTGGTGAAATGTACTTTTGGGACTTTGTACTACCTACACTTTAATATCTGTCCTTTTAGTTCATTTTCATTTGCCTTTTCTTGTTTATGCTCAATCTCTAAAATTTTGAATACATATAAACCTGCAAACTCATAGTTCATAAGTCTCTTGTAAATTAAAGTACTACCCATCATTACTCTCTTGTTTTTCCTTATTTTGAGATATAAATATTTCAGCACTTATAGGTAGAGTTTATCCATTGTAAAGGATCTTTTGCACCTAAACAGGGCCTTTTTATAGTGCATCTTTAAGTGATGGTTTGAAGACCATGAACAATTTTTTCTTGGTTTGGGGGCCACAACTGTTGATACTCAAGGGTTATTCTTGGGTCTGCACTTAGGAATCACTTCTAGCACTGCTTGGGATGCCAGGGTCCAATCTGGATTGGCCATATGTAAGGCAAGGGCCCTATCCAGTCTACTATTACTCTAAGTTTATGTGTTCATGAACTTTAGCTATTTTTTCTTTCTGTTGTTTTCTATCATTCCTAAATTTAAGTAATAATCTAGCTGGATAAAGTATTCTTGTTTGTACCTTTGTTTAATTCAATGTATTGGCTGTATCATAGCATTTTCTTCTGGCCTACTGGATTTTTTGTAGGTTTGATATATTATGAATATAGCAGGATTCCATTATTATTATTATTATTATTATTATATTTTTTTGGTTTTTGGGCCACACCCAGTGACGCTCAGGGGTTACTCCTGGCTATGCACTCAGAAGTCGCTCCCGGCTTGGGGGACCATATGGGAACCGGGGGATGGAACCTTGGTCCGTCCTAGGTTAGCGCAGACAAGGCTGACACTTTGCCTCCAGCGCCACCACCCAGTCCCGGGATTCCCTTATATATGTTTTGTTTTGTTTTAATTATTCATAGGAATATATTTTTGACTTTTGATATTTGAATTATATGTGTCTTTTTATGTCTCCTTTAGCAAATTCTATTTTCTAAATTTTACATACTTCCTACAACAAAGCTTGATTATTACTTCTATAATAAGAAAGAAAGAACATAATAATAAGGAAAACAAGTAGTAGGCAGATTTTCCTATTCCTATAAACAAAGGGTAAAATGCAACTCAAATCTCAGCTTTTAGAAGTCTGTTTGAGTCAGAAATGGTTATTTTTCTTCTGGAGTTCACACCTGGCAGTGCTTGGGGGACTATGAACTGATGGGAATTAAATCCAGAACTTTTGCAGGCAAAACATTAGTTCCAGCCCTTTGAACTATTTCCCTGATCCAGCAATGATTTTCTTAAGTTAAACAAGTATCCTATTTAACTAATTGTTTGTTTATATTTGAGGCTATGTCTTTTTTTATTAGAGACTTTTTTAGCTTAACTTCCTCAATAAATAACTGATATGTTTCCTGAACTACTATGTAATTGTTTGTGATTTTATGAGCTTCTTCAGTTTTTCAAATGATATTTTTCAGTCTGCAAAGTACCCATCATACAGAAAATGAAAACTAATGAAAATTTCACTTATATTAAAATGTTTAAAGAAATAGAATGATATGAAATATGATTTCTAAAGTATTTGTTGTAATCAGTCCAGCTCCTGCAGTTATGCAATTTCTAATTTCTTATTATTTTTTTCAACTTGATATTCAAAGGCCTTAGTTCTTAGCACTTTACACTTTACACCAAAAAGTCGCCAGGAGTGCATAGCCAGGAGTAACCCCTGAGCGTTACTGGGTGTGGCCCAAAACACAAAAACAAAACAAAACAAAAAAAAATATATATATATATATTAAACAATCTTCTGATTTTGCAAAGATTTAATGTTAGGTTGAACACAAACTGAGGTTCTTGGGTTCTTGCACAATGAATGTTTTCACCATTTTGACCTTGATTAAATCTATTTATTTTTAAGCCTACAGCACCCGGTATTCCCAGGTGGTCCCCCATGCAACTACTATCTAAGCCCCACCCTGCTTAGCTTCCAAGATCAGACGAGATTGGGTGCATGAGTAAATCTCTTTAAATTAATTTACTGAAATAACCTCATATCATGCAAAAGCTCAGCGTGCATATATATATGGGGGGTTACATCCAGAAGTGCTCAGGGGTTACTCCTGGCTCTATGCTCAGAAATTGCTCCTGACAGGCTCGGGGGACCATATGGGATGCCAGGATTCGAACCACCATCCTTCTGCATGCAAGGCAAATGCTTTACCTCCATGCTATCTCTCCGGCCCCAGCTCAGCTCATATTTTAAAATGCAAATTTTCCTTAAAAATTATAGGAGACAGATGCATTAAAGGATAAATTCAAATTCAAGAGAGACAAAGTTAATAGTCCTAATAAAGAACAACTCACCTAAAAAATGGGAAAAGAAGACAAAAAAATACAGTTTCCTCAAAATTAGCATTTGACTCTATATCTGCCTACATCCAAGTTCTTGTGCTCCTTTCATTGCTTTCCAATTACTACTCTGGACATTTAGTATAGTGAGTCTGCTAAAATACTTCTTAGATTTCTAAAAGTTTGCTAAATTATTATTGTTTTCTTTGGTTCAGTATTTATATATTCTAGATACTAAGCATATTTGCTTATGAACTGTATGTTTGCACACTAGAATGACAGCTGAAGTTACATCAGGACATCAGAATTTATTTACAAATGCCATTTGACAAGAAGTATTATTTTTACTAAATTATCTTTCTTGGTCATAATTCCTCTTTTATCTATTTGTGCAAAAGTTTGAAAGACTGTTAATAATATGTAATTAAAAACAAGTAAAGAAAGGGAGAATTGGTTTACCTACATAAACAGGACACAACTTACTGATTGCAGAAAGAGGAGTGAGAAAAGTATTATCTAAAAAGTTTTAAAGGGGCCGGAGGGATAGCATGGAGGTAAGGCATTTGCCTTGCATGCAGAAGGTCTGTGGTTCAAATCCCAGCATCTGATATGTCCCCCAAGTCTGCCAGTAGTGCTTTCTGAGCATAGAACCAGAAGTAACCCCTGAGTGCTAAAGGGTGTGACCCAAAAACAAACCAAAAAAGATAAAAAGTTTTCAAGTAAAAAAGTTCTATAGTAACATCATTAAAATGGCAATACTCCCCAAAGCATTGTGCAGATTTAACGCGATCCCTCTAAGGATACCCATGACATTCTTCAAAGAAGTGGATCAAACACTTATGAAGTTTATCTGGAACAATAAACACCTTCGAACAGCTAAAGCATTCCTAGGGAAAAGGAGTATGGGAGGCATTACTCTACCCAACTTTAAACTGTACTACAAAGCAATAGTTATCAAAACAGCATGGTATTGAAATAAAGACAGACCCTCAGATCAGTGGAATAGTCTTGAGTTCTCAGACAATGCTTCCCAGACATACAATCACCTAATTTTTGACAAAGGAGCTAGAAATTCTAAGTGGAACAGGGAAAACCTCTTCAACAAGTGGTGCTGGCAGAACTGTTTAGCCACTTGCAAAAAAGGGAACATAGACCCCCAGTTAACATCATGTATGAAGGTAAAATCCAAATGGATTAAAGACCTTGATATCAGACTTGATACCACAAGGTATATAGAACAACAGTTGGTAAAATACTCCATGACATTGAGACTAAAGGCATTTTCAAGGAGGAAACTGCACTTTCCAAACAAGTGGAAGCAGAGATCAACAGATGGGAATACATTAAACTTTGAAACTTCTGCACCTCAAAAAAAATAGTGCCCAGGATACAAGAGTCACCCACCGAGTGGGAGACACTATTCACCCAACACCCATCAGATAAGGGGCTAATATCCAAAATACACAGGGCACTGACAGAACTTTACAAGAAAAAAAACATCTAATCCCATCAAAAATGGGGAGAAGAAATGAACAGACATTTTGATAAAAAAGAAATACAAATGGCCAAAAGGCACATGAAAAAATGCTCCTCGTCACTAATCATCAGGGAGATGCAAATCAAAACAACAATGAGATACCACCTCACACCACAGAGATTGGTGCACATCAAAAGGAATGATAATAATCAGTGCTGGCGGGGATGTGGAGAGAAAGGAACTCTTATCCACTGCTGGTGGGAATGCTGTCTAGTCCAACCTCTATGGAAAGCGATATGGAGATTCCTCCAAAAACTGGAAATTGAGCTCCCATTCGATCCACCTATTCCACTCCTAGGGATATACCCTATGAACACAAGAATACAGTACAAAAATCCCTTCCTCACACCTATATTTATTGCAGCACTATTCACATTAGCCAGGCTCTGGAAACAACCAAGATACCCTTCAACAGACGAATGGCTAAAGAAACTGTGGTACATATACACAATGGAATATTATACAGTCATCAGGAAAGATGAAATCATGAAATTTTCCTATACATGGATGTACATGGAGTCTATTATGCTGAGTGAAATAAGTCAGAGGGAGAGAGAGAGAGAGACGCAAAATAGTCTCACTCATCTATGGGTTTTAAGAAAAATAAAAGTCATCTTTGCAACAATCCTCAGAGACAATGAGAGGAGGGCTGGAACTTCCAGCTCACTTCATGAAGCTCACCACAAAGAGTGGTGAGTGCAGTTATAGAAATAACTACACTGAGAACTACCATAATCATGTGAATGAATGAGGGAATGGAAAGCCTGCCTAGAATACAGGTGGGGGTGGGGTGGGATGTAGGGAGATTTGGGACAATAATGGTGGGAATGTTGCACTGGTGAAGGGGGGTGTTCTTTACATGACTGAAGCATAATCACAACCATATCTGTAATCAAGATGTTTGAATACATTTTTTTGTTTGTTTGAATACATTTTTAAAAAAGAATTCAAAAAAAAAGTTCTACAGTAACCTTGTTTTATTTGTACTATAGTATTGCAATACTGCAGTATTATTTATTGTACTATACTATTTGTATTTATTAGTATTGTATTATTTGAACTGTAGTAGCCTACCATAACCGTAGTATTATTTGACTTTGAGTGTTGTTAAATTGGTAAGATAATTCTCATGTTTGCCTTCCAATATATTATTATGATACATGTATCAACATATAATGAACACAGGCATAGAATAAAAAGATAGATTCAAAGATATCTATATTCTAATCAATACAAACATAAATTTTAGGCTATTAAATATCTCCTGTTCCTTATCCCCAACTAGAGACAGTTAAAGTTTTTTTTTTGTTTTATTGTTTTTTTTGTTTTTGTTTTTTTGGTTTTTGGGCCACACCCGGTGATGCTCAGGGGTTACTCCTGGCTATTTGCTCAGAAGTCGCTCCTGGCAGGCACGGGGGACCATATGGGGAACCAGGGGATCAAACCGCGGTCCGTTCTAGGTTAACGCAGGCACCTTATCTCCAGCACCACCGCCCGGCCCCCGACAGTTAAAGTTTTTATCAGCTGTTTTGACATCAGATAAATCATATCTCTGCAAATGAGCTATTTCAGAATATAATTTAATGTTTGCTCTATATCATAAAAATTAATGGTTTTTTTCATGTAAATTTATGTAAAGATCTGCATGAAATAAATACAATTCTAGGTGAAAGTTTTATTAAATTAATTTTCAACTGAGTTATAAAAACTTATGCCAATATCTACAAAAGAAAATAAAGTTACTGAGAGCCTATATAAAGCATGAAATAACATCAGTTTTTAATAACATTAGCAAGGAATTCTAGAGAATCAGAGATCAGATGATCATATTCTCTTTCAAGGAATAACAGCATTCTATGTCTTTTTGTAAAGCAAGTAAATTACTGCTATGTAGACTGAATATAGGAAGTTTAAAGAAAGAATGCCAGTTACAAAAAAAATCCACACCTATAGATAGTAATTCAATCAAAAGAAATGATTTGTAATATAAAGAGAATTCAATTCTACATTAAGAAAAGAATATAATGACCAAGACGGATTTCTTGCAGAAATACTATTTGTTCTAATAATAACACTAATATGACTCATCATTTACTGTATTCAGACATTAATACAATCAGATGGTTTTCACAAAAGCCCTTACACAAAATGAAACACCTATTTACCATAACAATCACCAAGAGATAAAACCAGGAATTAAGAAAAATCTATACTTTTTTTTAGTTTTGAGAACACATCTGGCTGTATTCAGGGCTTTTATCTGATTCTGTGGTCAGAAATGACTACTGGTGGTACTCCAAAGAAGATATGTGGTGCTGGAGCCAACTAGTCTAGTAATGTAAATGTATTCATCTGGAACGACAAATACTTTACTTATTATTTATTTATCTATTTGTTTATTTATTTATTTATTTAGGGGGGTCAGGAGGTCGGTGGCACTCAGTGGTTACTCCAACTCTGTGCTCATAAGTCGGTCCTGGAAGGCTTGGGAGACCATGCGCAGGGGTCTCAAACTCAATTTACCTGGAGGGTCACAGGAGGCAAAGTCGGGGTGAGACAGGGCCACATAAGGGATTTCTCAATTTACCTGGGGCTGCAGGAGGCAAGGTAGGAGTGAGGCAG
>PVKC010044836.1:0-11528 GCA_004027635.1 Crocidura indochinensis | reverse complement strand
TGATGTTAACTGGGGGTCTATTTTCGCTTTTTTGCAAGTGGCTAACCAGTTCTGCCAGCACCACTTGTTGAAGAGGCTTTCCCTATTCCATTTAGGATTTCTTGCTCCTTTGTCAAAAATTAGGTACTTGTATGTCTGGGGGACAATATCTGAGAATTCAAGCCTATTCCACTGGTCTGAAGGTCTGTCTTTATTAATACATAATATTTCTTAGCAGCATACAAAGCAATCTAAAGCCATAAAATTTATGTAACTACTTAAACATTGAAGGCAAAGTACTTTTTTACATTTCCATGCACATGCATATTAGTTTAAGTTAACTCAAAAATTTAAGTGGGTTGTTTTTCTTAAGGTTGGAGTCAAAGGAGCATAGTAAAAACAGTGTTAGAGTGGAAATTATTGCTTGCATAATAGGCCCACCAAAATATGAGGGACATGAAAAGGAAAAGTCTTGGCCTAAATACAAAGAGACCCTACTCCTGAAGTTTCCTGGCAGAAGACCAACTCTAGGCTCCAGGCAAACTAGTTTGTCCAATCCAAGTGTGCTTTGGGACTTTGTACTGGCCAATTTCTCCACCAGAAAAGCTCTTCTTCAAGAAAATTTTGCAAGATTTATTCCCTCTCCTTCTCTAGGCCTTTGATAAAATGTCATCTTTTCTTGTCAGACTTTCACTTACCATCCCACACTTTGTGCTCACATTTCCATTTGCCATTTCTTAGCAGAGCACATACCATTTTTTAACATATGATAAAATTCAGCTGTGTATCAAGTTTATTATTTTTATATCCAATTGTAGCTAAATACATAAAAAAGGAGGTATTTCTCATTTATTTTGTTCATTGGGTTATTTCAAGTAATTGTGATACTACCTGATAAATGGTATGCTTCTTTAAGTAAGTTGCACTGTTAATGAATTATCTTTTCGCTCATATTGAAAAGTCCATGTAATTGTTTAACATCTTATTAATGCTTGTAGTATTATTTCTCAGAGCTTTGATAGTTCTAGTAAAGAGTATAACCATCTTTGACCGTTGGGCTAAGCTGGTTCAATGCTTGTCTCATAAATAAAGTTTTATTGGAACATAATCATGCTCATTTTTTGTCATTGTTTTTTAACTGCTAATGAACTCTCACCCCTTCTCTTTTCATTTTTATTTATGGCCTTTTCAATATGAGCGAGAAGATAATTCATTAACAGTGCAACTTACTTAAAGAAGCATACCATTTATCAGGTAGTATCTCTGTTTTATCTAGTCCCCATAGCAACCTAGTAAAATAGACCTTACTTTTCTCTTTATACAAAAATTAAAAGAAGACAAGTCAGTACTTTAAATAAGATAGAGGAAGGTCATGAAAGTTATGGTGATGGTAATGAGGAGATAAAGCTAACTTTTAAGTATTTACTGTCAAGCATTGTTATAAATGCTTTGTATTTACTCATTTGATATTAAAAGCCATTCCTGAACTTGTCTTCTTTTAATTTTTGTAGATAGAGAAAAGTAAGGCCTATTTTACTAGGTTGCTATGGGGACTAGATAAAACAGAGACTTTGAAAAGTAAGGTTGGCTTTTACCACAAACCTGTGATCTTTATTCCTTTTCTGTCCCCTTTTCCTGTCCCCTTCTTTCCTTTCCCCTTCTCATATCTTCACTTTTCTCAGAGCTTTAGAGAACATTCTATAACAGTAGAGACCACATTTATATTGACTCAATTCTTGTTGCAGATGGACACTAGTATTTTTTTGTATATAATATTGTGGCATACCTGACTCAGAGATGGTGCAGGCTCTGACTCATTCTGTCTGCTGAGATCTTTTCTTAATTTCTTACAAGAAAGATTTCCACTATATGCACATTTCCACTATATGTACATTGGCTATTAGGCACAGTGTAAAACAGTGTAGCATTGCACCTTTCTCCTAAAAGATAAGTGCAATTCTTATCCTCACTAAGCTGGAGTTAAGGTGCCTGCCTTTCCTGCGCTAGCCTAGAATGGACCACGGTTCGATCCCCTGGTTTCCCATATGGTCCCCCAAGCCAGGAGCGACTTCTGAGCACATAGCCAGGAGTAAACCCTGAGCGTCACTGGGTGTGGCCCAAAAACCAAAAACCAAACAAACAAAAAAGGAAATTTGATTAGAAATCCTCAGGAAATCACAAAATAGTATTTGCTCCCAGGCATTTTTATTCCATATTATCTCCCTACTTCATCTTTCCACTGTGAAGTAATGCTTAAGAAATTCAGGCAAGAGTGTTCTTCCCAAAAAAGAAAATTCAAGCAATAATAGCGGAACTGGAGGCCAAGAAAACTCCTTTGCAGGAATTGCCAAGGGGTAAAACAGAAGTTTACAAAAAGTTGGGGAAACAACAGAAGTGATGTAAAGGTCAGAGCTATAAGTCCATGGTAGTGGGGGAATGGAGAGAATTCCTTACCCCCATAATGAAGAAGGTTTCACTGCCACTCAAGGACAAACCAAAGGAGAGACTAGATGATGGGCTGAGAAAGCTTTTTTGTCCACCAGCAACTGGTTGGATGATGACCAACTTATCTCAAACAACAGTCTTATGTGCATGATCACAATAAGGGGTTTTCATAGGACAATAACAGGGAATAAAGGTGCAGACCAATGGGTGCCAGAATGAACAACAAAGGCCCCTCTAGGGTCAGTATCCTGTGGCAGTTTTGTCAAACTTCAGAAGAGCAATCTGTGGATATATATTGTTCTTCTCTAATATTGATCTTTGGCCCCATTTCACTCCAGTGGTAACTTTTCATGATCTAGAGCCCCAGAGATCCCTAAACATATCTGGCCTACTTTCTCCTTTACAGAAATAGAATTTTACTCAATGCCTCCTTTCTCCTACCCCACCCCAGAAATCTACCTTTTATAAGTAAATAAATAGAAAGTATCCCCCACCAATTACATTTTTACCCAAACCACTACAACCTCCCCTGGATCATTCCAGTGCTCTGGGATAGGGCAAATGCCCACTTTGGGGAAAACTGGCTTTAGACCATTCCACTAAGTGCTTGCCTAGCCCATGATGAATGGAGCTAGGATACAGACATAGCTTCCAGGCAACTATTAGTAAAAGGCAATGTCCTACTATTAGCCTCATCTCTATTCTCTCCTTAATTGAACCACTCCAGAAATCTTTAAGAGGAGTTGGTGGGATAAGGTACCACTTGACTTATAGAATATTGGAATCCTCAAAGGAGTATAGAAATATTTGTGGGTCAAGGTGCTGCAGCTGGGAGCTAAATCAGACATTTTCTTGGCCTCCCTCAGGTCTATGGCATTTACCAGGGTGGGGGGCCAGTTTTACAAGGTAGGATCAGGGACAATGGGTAGACAACCCACAAGGCAGGTTGAGGTGCTTTTGTGGGTCACACCCAGAGGCAGTTTCTCCTGACTGAGTCACCAAGGGTGTGGCCAATGCCACTGACAGTATCCTTAAATCAGGTTCATGTGAGACCCTCCAGAAGATGTTGACTTGCTTCTCTCTCTATAGCTCAGACATCCTCAGAATCTGAGTGTTCTCCCTCCCCAGAGAATAACATTTTGTCATCTAGGTTTTGAGCCCATCTTAGAGTTGGGCATAGAACTAGAAACAAATACAATGTGGAAGGAAAAATCCAATAGTTCAAAGTAAACACTTGTCTGGTTCCTTTCTCCCTTGACCAGTCCCTTTCTCCCTTGACCTTCAGTTCCACCAGAGTTTAGACTGAAGTATGAATTACATAGTAGATTGTGCTCTAGAGAGCAATTTTGACCATGATGGATCTCATAGATCACCTGCTTAGATGCATCACTTCAAATATCAGAGATGCTTTCTTCATTCTATTTTCTTTCCACAAGGGATCTGAGAAATTCGCCTGGGTTCATATCACTCATAAAGAACTAGACAGGTCAAAATAAGTTTCTTCAAGGTTCCCCAGAAGAAGCCTTTTGCTCTGTCAGTGATCCTTGGAATAATTCTCTTTCATGAAATCTTCAGCAATAAAGTCTAATTTGCCTCTTTTTTTTTTTTTTTTTTTTGGTTTTTGGGCCACACCCGGCGGTGCTCAGGGATTACTCCTGGCTGTCTGCTCAGAAATAACTCCTGGCAGGCACGGGGGACCACATGGGACTCCGGGATTCGAACCAACCACCTTTGGTCCTGGATCGGCTGCTTGCAAGGCAAACGCTGCTGTGCTATCTCTCCGGGCCCCTAATTTGCCTCTTAATTTAATTTAAACCTCCCCATCATTGGGGGAGCGGGGAGTTTGCTTATTGTAACAGTTATCTTATTGCATAAGTGTTCGAATTTTGTTTTATGTTAGGAATTTGCCTTTCCTAATAGTTTTAAAGTCATAAACAAATTTTTCCATCATAGTCACTTTCAAGAGCAGAGTTCATTGGCATTGAATATAGGCACAGCCCATGCCTCCAAGTGGGGGGTTGTCTTATACGCCAGGTACACTTAAGATAGACTGCCCATAGTGCTTGCCCCGTGCCATAGTGGCCTCCCGATGCCCACCCACTTCATTCCACATACCGTTCAGGCATCAGCAGCACTGCTGGGTGTATGATCGGCTGTTATGCGATTTTACCACACTGGCAAAATCTCACACAGTCGACCAAACACCCAGTATGATAGCGCAAAATGGCGAATTGCTATACCATACTGGGTCGGCTGTGTGCGATTTTGCCAGTGTGGTAAATTCAGGTTACCGTATTTTTCTTTACATATGCATTGAAGATTCGAGATTTTGCGCTGATATATCATGGTGTCTGTTAGAATGTTGAAGAGCTCGCACTTGCGCACTGTTGTGTATGTAAACATTTTAATGGGATTATTATGTTACTGACCCTACCCTGATCCGTGATTGTGCCCTACCCTAGGGTGTGACCTGGCATTATGCTCCCACTCTAGTGTGGTACCTGATTCTGCTCCCACCATTAGGTGGTACCTGATTATGGGGCATAAAAGCAAGGGTCTGTGGAAGGCGGGGGTGCTTTTTTCCTGTGGCCTATTCTTAGGCCTTTTGTAGATGTTTGATTACATACGGCCTTGTGACAGTTTTCCTGCATGTCATAAGCATTTGAATATAAATTAAAATGTTGAAATCAAATCTGATATTGTTTTACCTTTTATTTGGTGTGTGGAAGGTGTGCGGAAGAGGGGGTAGTCTTATACGGCAAGTATATAGCAAACTCTGTATTTTAAGTGGAAATGTTAGGGGATCGTCTTAGACACCGGCAAATATGGTATCTATTCATCAGTAACTCCCATATGTCCCTCTATCAGTTTTGTAGAGAACACAATTCTATTGTATTTCCAAATTTGACTAGTCTTAAGTACCTCACATACGAGGATCAGCTCTTTTGTGACTGACTTATTTCACAAATACAATGTACTCATCAATATTAAAAACATATGAAAATTTCCTTCTGATGTATGATTAAATCGTATTCCATTGCATAGATATACTATACATGAGTTATCTATCCATCCTTTATACATTTAGAATGCTTCCACCTCTTTTGACTATTGAAAACAGCTAAATAATTCTGTTGCAAGCATGAATGTTCAAATATCTGTTCAAGTTCCTATTTTCAATTCTTTCACATATGCATATGTATCTGAAGTAAATTTATGGTTTGTATAAAAATTATATTTTTATTTTTGATGAACCTCTGTATTGTTTTCCACATGAGTACATCCCACTAATAGAACACAAGTGCTAGAAACTCTCCACATCCCTGTCAGCATTTACTATTTTCTGTTTTCTTTTTTCATTGTTTCTCTAATGTGAAATAGTATCTTATTGTGTTTTTAAAATTTGTTTTTCCCTATGACTAGTGATAGTGAGTTTCTGTTCACATCTTTATTGCCATTTGAATATTCTCTTTGAAAAATACATTTATTCAACTTCTTTGCCCATCTTTAGTTGGGTTGTTTGAGTTTTTTCTTTTTGAATTGTGTAACTTCTTTACATATTCTGGATCTTAATCTCTTATAAGTTATATTAATTCTAATCAGTGAGTCACTTTTTTTGAAAAAAAAATTTTATTGTGACCGATGTGAATTACAAATCATTCACAGTAATATTTAAGATACATAGTGACATTGAATCAGAGGTATTCTCACCACCAGTGTTGTCCTCCCTCTACCCTGTTCCTAGAATACCCCTCCATTACCTCCCAAGACTGCTAGTATAACTGGAACCCTCCGTGTATAGCTTGTTGAATATTGGGTATTGATTCTGTTGTCATTGACTTTGGGTTTGGCGTTTCAGTCTGATCATTTTTTATTTCTATTCAATGTTCATACGACTGTTTGGTTCTGATACCATCCATTTTCCCCCTCAATTTATGAGGCAAAATAAGATGATTCAAGTTATGTGGTTTTGTTTGAAAAAAAGAAAAGAAAAAACAACAAACAATCAAAAAACTGGGAGGAGTCTGTCTAGAGGTTATAAATATCATTTATAAAGAAGAAAGAGAAAAAAGAAAAACATAGCAAAAACAAAAATAACAAAAACAAACAGCAACAAAATAAACAAAATAAGAAAGGAACAAAAATCAAACAAAAGACCAAAACCAGCATCTACAAAAAAGCACCACAGCAACAAATACAACAACAAAACAATAACCACAAGAATGAAAGAATAAAAAAAAGAAAAGAAAAGAAAAAAGGAAGGGGAGGCTGGTGTGGCAAGCTTTGCTTATGTTTTTGTTTTGTTTTATTTTGTTTTGTTTTGTTTTGCATAGGCACAGTAAATAGGGAAATTAGAAAGGGAATTCCCGTGGCCTAAGAGATACAGGGTTTCTCCGCCCTTGAAGCATACTGTTATGGGAATAACTACAGGCTCTGCACATGTTTCATTTTCACACTCCAAGGACTTTTTATGGTGCCAGGAAACTTTACACTCAATTGTGGATGATAGAATCAGGCCTCTAACTAGAGATCTTGGTATTTGCACAAGTCATAGGATGAAGCCTAGGATAGCATCTTTCTTTACAGTTCCAGCAGTTCTGTTCCAAGTGAGTCACTTTTTAATTCAAAGAACATTTTTATGACTTTAATTTAGTCCTATCGATCTATAATTAATAATAAAATGAACATCTTAACTAATCTTAATCTACTATATAGATTCAATGCAATCCCTATTTAAATTCAGACAACATTCTTCAAGGACTTAGAACAATCAATTATAAAGTTCATGTGGAACCATAAAAGACCTAAGATAGCCAAATACATATTGAAAAACAAGAAACTGGAAGGCATCTCAGTACTGAATTTGAAGCTCTACTACAAAGCAGCCTGGTATTTTAACAAAGACAGATACTCAGACCAATGGGTCAGAAAAGACTATCCACAAACCCCCAAGTATATGACAAGCCCCCAAGTATATGGTCAACTAATATTTGAAAAAGAAGCTAAGAATTTGAATTGGAACAAAGACAGTATCTTCATCAAATGGTGTTGGAATCATTGGATAACCACATGTAAAAGAATTAAAGATTGGTTCATATCTGACACCTTACACAAAAGTCAATTCAAAGTAGATTAAAGATCTTGAGATCAGACATGAATCCATAAAATTAAGGAAAACATAGATAGAACACTCCAAGACTTAAACTTCGAAGAAGTCTTCAATGATAGGATGCCAATGGCAAGAGCTATAGCATCAAATCTAATTAAATGGGACTACATCAAACTAAAACATTCCCATATGACAAAAGAAATGAGCTTAAATGAGAAGGCAGCTAACTGAATAGGAGAGTATTTTTTCACTCAACACATCAGATAAAAGTTTGATATCTATGATATACAAACTATTCACCAGGTTAACTCCACAAAACCTAAAATCTTTATCAGATCTCTCTTTTGGGCATCTATCTCCAGAACAGAAAAAACATTCATCCAAGAGAATGTCTGCACACTGCTATTCATTGCAGCACTCAGTACAATAGCTAAGACTTGGAATCAACCTAGATGTCCAACAACAAAGTGGATCATGAAGATGTGTGGTGTATATATATATATATGCATATATATACACACACATATATATATACATATACACACACGTTGCCAGGCATGCACCAAACAAACACAAAACAAAGCGAAAATAGAGTTTATGATATGAGATTAGGGGACTGACCAGTAGAATAGAGAAACTACTAGAAGTAAACAGGCCAGAAGGGACCATGGTCAGAAAAAATGTGGAAAAAAAAACTGTTCTAAGCAATAATGTAGGAAGAATCTCAAGCCTGTCAGCTGTGTGATGGAAAGATAAACCCTTCCCTACAGCTCCCTTCCACTTCTGATCATGGATTCCCCAAAAATCAGTTCCCTCTTTAGGGATTATATAGGTAAATGCCCAGCAGGTTCCTGCAAGCATCTTTCCCTAAGAGCCGTAGTAGCATTGTAACCAGGAGGTTGGATGAGGGATGCTTAGTGTTGCTGGGATGGCTTGCTATTGGATTACTCTTTCTCAAGATTGATTATATATCAATAACTAGAGAAAATACAAAGTAAAAGCATATAGTGTTGGGTTCATGAACTATTTAAACTAGAGTTGTGAACAGGGAAGTAATAGGAAGTTATATAAAAAAAGGTAAGTTTTAAAACAGATAATGCACAGCTGAGAAATGTGAATTTAAGTGGTCATTGATACTCATTGCAAATCTCAATATTCCTGTATGGTATGTGAAAGAAAGATCAACCATACTTGAGGAAAGAGAGAGATCTCTATTGCTCACATTCATACCCAGGAAATTACATAAATTTTTGCAATGATTATTTAAATGTACATTATATAATGGTATTTAAGTACTCCTCCCAAAATGGATCACTGCTTTAAAAGTATCACAAAATAGTTTTTTGACTGTTCTACTATAATTCCATAAAACTTGAATAATAACAAAACATTATTATTAAATAGCAGATGCTCTTATTTCTAGATTATTTATAATGTAAAAATTGTGACAATACAGTAAATTCTAAGAAATTACTGGAAAATGTAAGCATTGACAATTTCTTGAAATAGGGATTGATTTACAGTCATTATGCTTACTAGATAATTTTTTTGTTTGGAGGCCATATCTGGCAGTGTCTGGGAATATGCTCAGTACATAGTACTTAGGGGTAATTCTCACCATACTTGAATGATTATGTGGTACCAGCAATTGAGCCAGGTCTCCAGCTCTTTGAGTCATCAACCCAACCATTATTAATTAATCCTAACCAAAGTACCTATATATTTGTCAAATTATTGTATGATAGTCTTTTGAATAGTTATTAAAACATAAAAAAGTATTTTACATTGATCCCATTCTTTATTTTATATTTGGAAGTACATACTACATTTTTAATAAAAGGATTACATATAGTAAGCATGCAAAATAACATTAATAATTTATATGTTTTATTGATAGGATTGTATGAAAAAAGTATGTGGAATAACTTTTCTGAGCCTGTCTTGGCAAATGACATTGGAATATAAGGTTGTGTATATTATAGAACAGAAATATTTGGGATATTGAATTAACTGGATTTGACAGTACAAGAATGATGAGAAGGAAAAAATAAAATGTGACACATAGGTTTTATACTTGGGAAATGCATGAGTGGAGACATTGACTAGCAATAAAAGAGAAGAGAAGATTGTTTCAGGTTATGAAAATCAGATGCAGTAGGCACCTAACAGGCATCAGTTAGGCTTCTCCTTTTAGATGACCAATTAATTTTGTGTCCAAACTGATCTTTCTCTAGGAATGAGCACCATTCACCCTTACCAGGCATCCCTGGCTGCATTTAGTTCTCAGGCTCCAAACAAGACTCAGAGTTGTGCATTTAGTTCCTCCATATCTACACTGAGCATGATGTCTGCCCAACATGCAGAAGGAAGTTCTGGTCATGGTTAGGAGACTGGCTATAAGACAGAGCCCACTGCATAAGAGAAAAAGGTCTATTTATGTTTTGCTCATCACGTACAGTTCCCAAATATTTTTTTCCTGGTAATATGAAAAAAACTGATAAGAGAAAATTACTTGGAGGGTGAAACCAACTTAGATCAGCCCTAAGAGTAACAGATTCCCTGGGGGGGGGGGGGGCGCGAAAAAATGGACACAGGCAAATGAAAGAGAACAATTGGTGTCAAAAGCAGGTAACCTATAGATCTCCTATAGCTTGGTTCCACCTCAAGATCCCTTGACATAGATGGTTTTGATTTATTGAAGCCCTGAGTTAGAGGGCATTTTAGATGACTTTCATGGTTGTGCTGGCTGTATACACATCTGATATCTCTGTGTATTCCTGGCTTCCATCTGATTTTACATTATACATTCCATCATGAGCAAAAGAAATCACTTCTTCATTCCAAATCTTGTTTCAGCATAGGGACTATTAGCATATAATCCACAAAATGCAGATGAACTATGCTCCATGGTCTCCTCTGTATGGAGAGGCCTTTACTTAGATGTGAATACCTCATTAGTCAGATGTAGTGACTGCCCAACCAGGATTGAGTGATAAAGGGCAAGGTAGAAACCAAGTATCATTTTTATTCCTCCTGAAGTTTTATGTTTGCTACTATCATCTATGGGTTTGAGAGGAGGGTGGAGATAGAGAAATGGAAATTCACTGGCCAAAGTTGTAGGGGGGAGGCCCAGGATCAAGAGAGAAAGACAAAGGGACAGATACAAAGCAGGCAATATCTCACAGATGCTTTATCTCTAGCTCTCTGTGGACCAGCAGGCACTGCTCTGCTCACTAATCTGCATCCCCCCACCCCAGCATTCCAAGTTTTCCATTTTATACCCTGCATGACAGGATCATGTCTAGGGACATGTCCAGGGGCATGTCAAGGGGTGTGTCTAGGTTACACTGTCATTACAGTGGAGTTATCTAAGGGGTGTGTCCAAGCCCAATTCCATTACATCAGCATTTCCACCTTTTATGTGTTTGTTTGTTTGTTTGTTTTTTAAATTATATGGGGAGTTATACTCAGCAGTCAGTGGAGTTCAGTCAAGTGATGGTCTTCTGTAACAGCCATGATGGTTGTCAGCTCCATTTCTCTCCTTGACAGTTCATTTGAAAGCTCCAAAGCTGAGAAACAGATGTAGGAAAGAAATGAAATAGTGTTTAAGGAACAAAACATTAACTTTGTAATATTTTTTATCAAGCCATATCTAGTTTAAGACAGTAAAAATACTCCAATTTTTTAGGGTAAAGAGGCCATGAATTCTTTCTAGCTGCTTCCTGCTGATAGAGAACAGTTGTACGGTTATCAGAATTTTTCATTTTCTTTATCTATCTAAGGGGCAAATATTGTCTGTTTAAAATTATTCTTTGTATTTCCCTGTCTAAGTTTCTTTTCTATATATAATACATCTCTTTTGCTCATTTTTTTCTTTGTTTCTGTGTATAAATCTCTTTCTTCTCTGTATAATAAATCTCTTTTGTTTCATTTTTCCTGTCTTTTTTCTTTTTTGCTCAATTTATTTTGTCTGAATCTTTTCTCCCAAAAAAAA
>PVKC010044835.1:0-11517 GCA_004027635.1 Crocidura indochinensis | reverse complement strand
TTTGCGTATTACCCAATTGTGGGTCCCCCATTCCTCCCCCAAATATCTTTTTCCCTTCTGGTTTCATAAGCCAGCACCCGTGCATTCTGCCCCCCCCCACCCGTCCTTTCTTTTACTGATAAGATGAGCTCTCTGGCTAATATCTTTTGCGCCTCCCTTCTGTTAAACTGCCCGATATGTGGCAGGGGTAGAATTAAAATGATGCAGAATCTCTGTTCAAGTAAAATTTAGAGTAAAAGTTATCATCACAGTTATGTTGTGTCTAGTAAGATCACTCAAATTATTGAGAAGTTTATGACATAAATCATGCGGCATAAGTCTGCTTTTTCTGATATCAATTGTGTAATTAAGCTTAGTGCATTAATTGGTAAGGTAATTATTAAAACACTGGGAATTGGGTCCCGGATAGATAGCACAGCAGCATTTCCCTTGCAAGCAGCCGATCCAGGACCAAAGGTGGTTGGTTCGAATCCCGGTGTCCCACATGGTCCAACATGCCTGTCAGGAGCTATTTCTGAGCAGACATCCAGGTGTAAGTACTGAACACCTCCGGGGTGGCCCAAAAACCAAAAAAAAAAACAAAAAAAAAAACCTCTGGGAATTAGGGAACTTTCTAAATTAAGGAACTTTCTAAATTCAGGTCTGTTAATAGTTAAAATATTCTCCAAGGAGTAAAAACAATTATGAGATAAGAGCCCCTCAGGAAATTTACAGCAAGGTCACAAATTTGTCACTAATAGTAACCAAATGGCTGCTTTAATAAAAAATACCTTCTATATTACCAATAATTTTCTCAATTGCCTACTTGTCCAGGTACAATTCATGGTTTGTGGTAAAATTCAGAAAATAGTTTTAAATGAATTTTTGTATTACTAAAAATAGCTTTAAGATTAAAAAATAACTCTTGTACAGTTGAAATATTGTTAATTTTATGAGTAATTAATATTCTGAAAGTAACTAAATTTCATAAGCAGGTTTACAACACGTATCAAATATAATTTTGGTCTTTATTTCTAGGTGAGGAGATGCATTTGTCCAATTTTATCCAGATTAATTATTCTACTGTAAGTTTTGGATCAATTTTTTTGTCTGTTCATATGTGTGTTGTTATGAATGAAAGTGGCCACAAATGTAAAATGTTGTTCAGTGTTGTTTTGTTTTGTCTGTTTATTTGGTATCTCTACATTTCTTGAAAAATATAATTCTCAAAGCCTTATCCATTTTTAGGATTTTAATTAATTTGTTAACAACTTTGTCAATCTGGTCTCCTAGCAGCTGACAGACTATAACATCCTGCAACTAAGCTCTTGTGTTAAAAATTATGTGTTAAGCTGGCTTTGTCCTTCTAAGAGCACAGCAAAAGTTGTAGGGGACTGTAAACCCCAAATTTCTCAAAGGCCATCAGTGATAAAATGTTCCCTGAAGAATTTCTAAAATTTGCAGTCACCAGCCTTCCTGCTGTGTGCTAATTAAAGCCAAAAAGATTTGGACATATGGCAAAAGAAAGAAGTATAGCTTTAAGTTAATAACTTAGAAGTTTAAGTAGGTCATTAAGGTTCAGTTTAAATTTTCTTGATAAATTGTCATTCATTACTTATAAAATTCTTCTGGAGTCTAAAGTCTGACAAAAAGTCAGTAAGCATTCTTATATTATTTGGAAATAATTTCTGTAAAATAAATTGTTAGTGTCTTCTGCCTGTATACCAAGCCCAGAAAATTAAGCAAACACCTATTTTTTTATGGAAAGTTAAACTCATGAAAATTTTTATTGTAAAAAGAACCTCGCAAGTAACCATTTTGCTTCCCACCAAGCCTTTTCCTTATAGACCAACATCTCACTGCCTCCTGCAGTCCTATATCATCCACCATTCCTGTTGAACATGCTTCTGAGTAATTCTGCCTAAGGGACTCATGCCCCTGTAGCTTCGTCTCAGCCAGCTGCTCCTGCCTCAGCTCTTGCAATTTCCTTTTCCCCCAATGCTATAACAGTATTTCAGCCGACCCTGCCTTCCAAACCCATGTCCTCCTCACAAATTATTTTGGATATAATCAATGCTTCAGTAGCCACCATTACTAACCCTGCCTACAAATGCTGTTGAATCTGCTATTCATCCTAGTCACCACTCTACAAGTAAATTGCTGTTTTTGGTGATCCTGATTATCTCCATGATGCTACAGGACTTCGTTGGAGTCCAGCCCCTCAACATGAAATTACTTTGGTACAGGTGTTGGGTGTTGGGCTTTGTACTCTTGGCCCTCATATGTTGCCTCCTGCTCAATTATCTGAAATTTGTAATCAAACTTATGTTGTCACTAATGTTACTCAATGTCTTCTTTCCTATAATTCCACATATTTTGTTGTTCTACAGGTTTAACCCCTATTTTGATTTCTGAAATTTTTCTCGCCCTCCATGACTACTGTGTTCTGGTGCTGTTGCTGCCTTGCCTCCCTGTTCACCCCAAAGAAGATCTCTTCTTCTGCAGTACAGATTCCCCCCTGCAGCGCCACAGACGAGAACCTGTCTCTGCTATCACCATTACTGTCCTGCTTGGAATTGTTGCTGCCGGCGCTGGTACTGGTATCTACTCCCTGGTCCGCTCTTCTGAGTCCTTCTATCACCTTCAACGCGCTGTGGACGCGGACACTCGAGAACTTAAACAGGGACTTAAACATCTTAGAGAAACTGTTGCCTCCTTCGCTGAGATGGTACTATAAAACCGCTGCGGACTGGACCTAGCCTTTTTGAGGGAGCGGGGAGTTTGTGTCGCCTTAAAGGAAGAATGTTGCTTTTTGAAAGATAAATTATACTTGGTAGATGATAGTATTAGGAGAATTGAGGAAAGTCTTGAAAGCAGACAGAGACAGAGAGAAAAGGATGAATCTTGGTATCAAAATTGATTTTCGACCATTCGTTGGCTATCCACCCTGTTACCCAGTCTCCTGGGACCCTTTATTGACTTCATGTTGCTAATTTCCTTTGACCCATGGCCATTCCGCCACCTCACGAATTTTGTTAATACTCTGGTTGATGAGGCCACCAAACTCTCCGTGCAAATCCACTATCAGCAGCACTCCCAACATGACTCAAAAGACGGTGAGACCAATGAAAGACCTACATCCCAACCTTTAAGCTTTGTAAAATTTGAGTGTTTAGCCATACGTCGCTGTTCACTCTGCTCACGGCTGTGGAGATGTGTAAGAGGGGAACAGCCTGGTGCCAGTATCTGGGGGCAAACGTGATTTTATTCTGTCAGGTCCAGATCTGGAAGCCCGCCAGGTAGCCTAAAACAGACCCTCCACCCAAAGTTTTTGCTCATTTTTTATTATACTAGGCAGGGGGAGATGTGGTAGACTGCTCTAGCCTGCACAACCTAGATGCCATCAACCATAGTCTCTGTCTCTATGGAAATGCTCCACTGAGATGCTTACATGACTGCTGGCAGGTTTTAGCCCTGAGCAAATATTAAATATTGCAACAAAAAGATAGCCCCTTGTGCTATTAATCATAGGGACATCGAGCTGGGGACAGGGTGCAAATAGCATTTCCTTATATCTCTAAACACTACTAGTTTAAAAGTTGTTGGGATCAGCCACCACGTTAGGTCTATCTTCTCTCCTTTCCTCGCTGCCTGTAGGTTGTGTTTTGTCATAATTGCTTGATAATAATGTAACTCTATCGCCTTCCCTTTTTTGGCTAAGTGCCCACAGTAAGCGTATGATTGGTAGAAAGAATAGTTTGAATCAACCAATGTCTAGATGCCCAGTAAAGTCAAATGTAAAGTGCTTTTGCCTTTTTTGGTGGTGTACCAGTATTTGAAATATTACTAAACAGAACTCTTTTAATGTAACCAATAGTTCACAAAACCAGCCTCCCTTTGTGTGAAAAGTAGTTAAGTGCTTAACTTGCTTAATACATTCGCGTTATATCAGCAATCAGAATTTTGCCAATCTTTCTAAATACTCTAGATTTGTTCTACAGATATTTCAGGTTGAGTTGGCTTCAGGAAACTCACTAATAGTGGCGTTCACCCCGTGCTGGCCGGGGTCCCCAGAAGGTCCCATCCCACAGACGAGTGCTCTCACCCTCTTACTTTTAAGAAGTAACATACCTCTAAGAATTTTAGGAAGTGTTACATGGGCGGAAGGGTCTTCTAATGAAGTATTCTATGAATTATTGGAATATTGAATTTAGAATATTAGAATACAGAACTTAGAATTCTGAATATAGAACTTAGATTTTTTGAATTTAGAATTTAGAAATCTGAATATAGATTTAGAATAAAGAATTTAGATTTTTAAATATAGAATTCTGAATTTTAGAATTTAGAATTCTGAATATAGAATTTAGAAATTTTTAATTTAGTATATAGAGTTCTGTACATAGTATTTAGAATTGTCGAATATAGAATTTAGGATTTCTGAGTTTATAATTATAATTTTGAATATTGAATTCTAGAAGAAAATTAAAATTTTATTGTAAGAATTCAGAATCATAGTATTTAGAATGTATTTTTAAACATTTTCAATTTTAGAATTAATAGTTTTTAGACTTAAATGTAGAAATTTATCTATTTAAAATTCAATTACATTATGTATGACAGTTTTTAATTTTGGGGGCACAACGGCAGTGCTCATGGTTACCTTCTGGTTTAGTACTCAGAAATAGCTTCTGAAAGGAGAAAGGGGGGCGCATTTATGGGACACCAGATATGAAACAACCACCTTTGCTCCTGAATAAGCAGCTTACATTGCAAACTACACTCTGCTATCTTCCGGCTCCAATTTATGAATTTTTGAGTTTTCTTTCTAATACGTGGGCCACTCCTGCTAGCACTGGCAAGGAAATAGATGCCTACACTTGCGCCACTACAGTTATCAAGTATCCAGTGTTTTCTGGCGCATATGATGACCCTTCCCCCAATAAAACTTTTGCTAAATTCTGTAGTAATGTTCTGTACTGCTAAATAGCATGCCATAACTTGTTCCAGATTCACGGACGAGTGATCTCACCTTCTTGCTTTTAAGAAGTAAAATACCTCTAAGACATTTTGGAAGTGTTTCATGGGCTGAAGAGTCTTCTAATGAAGAATTCTAGGAATTCATGGAATATCAAATTTAGAATAATAGAATACACAACTTTGATCTGAATATAGAACTTGAAATTTTAGAATTTAGAATTCTCTAAATAGAATTTAGAATAAAGAATTTAGAATTTTGAATATAGAATTCAGAATTTTAGAATTTAGCACTCTGAATATAGAATTTAGAAATTTTTATTTTAGAATAGAGAGTTCTGTACATAGTATTTAGATTTTTCGAATATGGAATTTAGGATTTCTGAGTTTGTAATTAAAATATTGAATAAAAGGATTTTTGAAAGAAATTTAATATTTTATTTCAGAATTCAGAATCATAGTATTTAGAATGTATTTTTAAGCATTTTCGATTTAAGAACTTTATTTTTTAGACTAAAATGTAGAAATTTATATTTATAATTAGATTATATTATATATTACTTTTTTTAAAATTTTTGGGGCACAGCGGGCAGTGCCCAGGGGTAACTTGTTGCTTAGTACTCAGAAATAGCTTCAGCAAGGAGAAATGGGGGCGCATATATCTGACAGGCTGCTTGCAATGCAAACACCGCTGTGCTATCTCTTCGACTCCTATTTATGGATTTTTGAGTTTCCTTTCTAATACGTGGACCATACCTTCTAGCACTGGAAAGGACACAGATGCCCACACTTGTGCCACCACAGTTATCAATTATCTAGTGTTTTCTGGAATATAAGATGATCCTTCTTCAACGAAAATTTTACTAAATTCTATAGTAATGTTCTGTACTGCATATGGCATGCCAAAACTTGTTCCAGATTCACGAACGAGTGATCTCACCCTCTTACTTTTAAGAAGTAACATACCTCTAAGACTTTTAGGAAGAGTTTCATGGGCTGAAGGGTCTTCTAACGAAGAATTCTAGGAATTCTTGGAATATCGAATTTAGTATAATAGTATACAACTTAGAATTCTGAATATAAATAGAATTTTAGAATTCAGAATTCTGAATATAGAGTTTGGAATAAAGAATATATGATTTTGAGTATAGAATTCAGAATTTTAGAATTTAAAATTCTGAATATAGAATTTAGAAATTTTGAATTTAGAATATAGAGTTCTGTACATAGTATTTAGAATTTCCAAATATAGAATTTAAAATATCCGAGTATATAATTAATTTTTGAAATATCGAATTCTAGATAGAAATTTAGAATTTTATTTTAGTATTCGGAATCATAGTATTTAGAAATTATTTTTAAGCATTTTCGATTTTAGAATTTTAGAATTTAAGAATAAAATGTAGAGATTTATCTAATTAGAATACGATTATATTATTTATGACTTTTTATTTATTTTTGTGACACACCCGGCCATGCTCAGGGGTAATTTCTGGCTTAGTACTCAGAAATAGCTTCTGCAAGGAAAGTGGGGCCATGTATATGTGACAACAGGATTTGATACAACCACCTGTGCTCCTGGATAGGCTGCTTGCAAAGCACATACTGCTGTGCTATTTCACCAGCTGCTATTTATGGATTTTTAGTTTTCTTTCTAATTCGTGGGCCACACCTGCTACCATTGGGAAGGACACAGATGCCTACACTTGTGCCACCAGAGTTATCAATTATCCAGTTTTTTCTGGCATAAAAGATGACCATTACCCAATGAAAATTTTTCTAAATTCTGTAGGAATGTTCCGTACTGCTATATGACATGCCAAAACTTGTTCCAGATTCACGGACGAGTGATCTCACCTTCTTCCTTTTAAGAAGTAACATACCTCTAAGACTTATAGGAAGTGTGTCATGGGCTGAAGTGTCTTCTAATGAAGAATTCTAGGATTTCTTGGAATATCGAATTTAGAGTAATAGAATACAGAATTTTGAATTCTGAATATAGAACTTGGAATTTTAGAATATATAATTTAGAATTCTCAATATAGAATTTAGAATAGAGAATTTAGAATTTTGAATATAGAATTCAGAACTTTAGAATTTAGAATTCTGAATATAAAATTTAGAAATTTTTAATTTAGAATAGTGAGTTCTGCACATAGTATTTAGAATTTCGAATAAAGAATTTAGGATTTCTGAGTTTAAAATTAAATTTTGAACAAAAGAATTTTAGAAAGAAATTTAGAATTTTATTTTAGAATTAAGAATCTAGTATTTAGAATGTATTTTTAAGCATTTTCTATTTTAGAATTTTAGGTTTTTCGACTAAAATGTAGAGATTTATATTTAGAATTTGATTGTATTATTTATGACTTTTTTAATTTTGGGGGCACACACTGGAGTGCTCAGGGGTAACTTCTGACTTACTACTCAGAAAGAGCTTCTGCAAGGAAAGGGAGGGGGCCCATATATGGGACATCAGTTTTGAAATAAACACCTTTGATCCTGGATAGGCTTTTTGCATGGAAAACACCGCTGTGCTATCTCTCTGGCTCCTATTTATGGATTTTTTAGTTTCCTTTCTAATATGTGGGCCACACCTGCTAGCACTGGCAAGGAAATAGATGCCTACACTTGCACCACCACAGTTATTAAGTAGCCAGCATTTTCTGGCGTATAAGAAGACCCTTCCAACAATGAAAATTTTTACTAAATTCTGTAGTAATGTTCTGTACTGCTATATAGCATGCCATAACTTGTAAGAGATTCATGGACGAGTGATCTCACACTCTACTTTTAAGAAGTAACATACCACTAAGTCTTTTAGGAAGTGTTTTATGGGCTGAAGTGTCTTCTAATGAAGAATTCTAGCAATTCTTAGAATATTGTAATTAGAATAATAGAATACAGAACTTCGATTTCTGAATATAGAAATAGGAATTTTAGAATTTAGAATTCTCTATATTGAATTTAGAATAAATAATTTAGAATTTTGAATATAGAATTCAGAATTTTAGAATTTAGTATTGTGAGTATAGAATTTAGAATTTTTTAATTTAGAATATAGAGTTCTGTACATAGTATTTAGAATTTTTTAATATAGAATTTAGGATTTCCAAGTTTATAATTAAAATCTTGTATAATTGAATTTTAGAAAGAAATTTAGAATGTTATTTTAGAATTCGGAATCAAGTATTTAGAATGTATTTTAAAGCATTTTTATTTTAGAACTTTAGGTTTTTAGACGAAAATGTAGAGATTTATCTATTTAGATTCGATTGTATTATTTATTATTTTTTTTAATTTTGGGGGCACACACTGCAGTGCTTAGGGGCAACCTCTGGCTTAGTACTCAGAAATAGCTTCTGCAAGAAGAAGGGGGTGGCGCTTATATGGGACACCAGGATTTGAAACAACCACCTTTGTTCCTGGATAGGCTGCTTGCAAGTCAAACACCACTCTGCTATCTTCCGACTCCTATTTATGGATTTTTGAGTTTCCTTTCTAATACGTGGGCCACACCTGCTAGCAGTGGCAAGGAAACAGATGCCTACACTTGCGCCATACAGTTATCAAGTATCCAGTGTTTTCTGGTGCTAAAGACGACACTTCCCCCAATGAAAATTTTACTAAATTCTGTAGTAATGTTCTGTACTGCTATATAGCATGCCATATCTTGTTCCAGATTCACGGGCATGTATACTCACCTTCTTACTTTTAAGAAGTAACATATGTATAAGAGTTTTTGGAAGTGTTTCAAGGGCTGAAGAGTCTTCTAATGAAAAATCTAGGAATTCTTGGAATATCGAATTTAGAATAATAGAATAAACAACTTTGAATTCTGAATATAGAACTTGGAATTTTAGAATTTAGAATTTGAATTCTCTATATGGAATTTAAAATAGTTTAGAATTTTGAATATTGAATTCAGAATTTTAGAATTTAGAATTCTGAATATAGATTTTAGAAAATTTAATTTAGAATATAAAGTTCTGGTCATAGTATTTAGAATTTTCGAATATAGAATTTAGGATTTCCGTTTATAATTAAAATTTTGAAATATCGATTTTTAGATAGAAATTTAGAATTTTATTTTAATATTCGGAATAATAGTATTTAGAATGTGTTGTCAAATTTAGAATTTTAGAGTTTAAGACTAAAATGTAGAGATTTATCTATTTAGATTTCGGTTGTATTATTTATGACTTTTTTTATAATTTTGGGGGCACACAAGGCAGTGCTCAGGGGTAACTTCTGACTTAGTACTCAGAATGAGCTTCTGCAAGGAAAGGGTGGGGGCGCGTATATGGAACACCAGGATTTGAAATAAACACCTTTGATACTTGGATAGGCTGCTTGCATGGAAAACACCACTGTGCTATCTCTCTGGCTCCTATTTATGGATTTTTGAGTTTCCTTTCTAATACGTGTGCCACACCTGCTAGCACTGGCAAGGTCTCAGATGCCTACACTTGCACCACAACAGTTATCAAGTATCCAGTGTTTACTGGCTTATAAGTCGACCCTTCCCTAATGAAATTTTTACTAAATTCTGTAGTAATGTTCTGTACTGCTATGGCATGCCAAAACATGTAACAGATTCACTCACAATTGATCACCATCTTACTTGTAAGAAGTTATATACATCTAAGACTTTTAGGAAGTGTATCATGGGCTAAAGTGTCTTCTAATGAAGAATTCAAGAAATTCTTGGAATATCGAATATAGAATAATAGAATAAAGTACTTCGAATTCTGAATATATAACTTGGAATTTTAGAATTTTGATTTCTGAATATAGAATTTAGAATAAAGAATTTAGAATTTTTAATATAGTATTCTGAATATTAGAATTTAGAAATTTTTAATCTAGAATAGTGAGTTCTGTACGTTGTATTAGAATTTTCGAATAAAAATTTAGGATTTCCGAGTTTATAATTAAATATTTGTATAATTGAATATTAGAAAGAAATTTAGAATTTTATAGTAGAATTCGGAATCTTAGTATATAGAATGTATTTTTAAGCATTTTCTCTTTTAGAATTTTAGATTTTAAGACTAAAATGTAGAGATTATCTATTTAGATTTCTATTGTATTATTTATTACTTTTTTTTTTATTTTTATTTTTTTTTGGTTTTTGGGCCACACCCAGTGACACTCAGGGGTTACTCCTGGCTATGCGGTCAGAAGTTGCCCCTGGCCTGGGGGACCATATGGGACACAGGGGATCGAATCGTGGTCCGTCCAAGGCAAGCATGGTAAGGCAGGCACCTTACCTACAGCGCCACCGCCCGGCCCCTTATTACTTTTTTTAATTGTTGGGACACACACGGCAGTGCTCAGTGGTAACTTCTGACTTATTACTCAGAAAGAGCTTCTGCAAGGAAAGTGGGGAGGCACGTATATGGGACAACAGGATTTGAAACAAACACCAACTATCATGGATAAGCTGCTTGCATGGAAAACTCCACTTGCTATCTCTCTGGTTCCTATTTATGGATTTTTTATTTTTCTTTCTAATATGTGGACCACACCTGCTAGCACAGGCAAGGACAGATATGCCTAACCTTGCACCACCACAGTTATCAAGTATCCAGTGTTTTCTGGCGTATAAGAAGACCCTACACCAATGAAAAATTTAATAAATTGAAGTAATGTTCTATACTGCTATATGGCATGCCAAAACTTGTTCTAGATTCACGGACGAGTGATCTCACACTCTTCTTTTAAGAAGTAACATACCACTAAGTCTTTTAGGCACTGTTTCATGGGCTGAAGTGTCTTCTAATGAAGAATTCAAGGAATTCTTGAATATCAAATTTAGAATAATAGAATGCAGAGCTTCGAATTCTGAATATATAACTTGAAATTTTAGAATTTAGAATTTAGATATCTCTCTATAGAATTTAGAATAAGGAATTTAGAATTTTGAATATAGAATTCATAATTTTAGAATTTAGGATTGTTAATATAGAATTTAGAAAATTTTAATTTAGTATAGTGAGTTCTGTACATAGTATTTAGAATTTTTGAATATAGAATTTAGGATTTCCGAGTTTATAATTAAATCTTGTATAATCGAATTTTAGAAAGATTTAGAATTTTATTTTAGAATTCGGAATCAAGTATTTAGAATGTATTTTTAAGCATTTTCTATTTTTGAATTTTAGGTTTTTAGACGAAAATGTAGAGATTTATCTATTTATATACGATTGTATTATTTTTGACTTTTTTTTAATTTTTGGGGCACACAAGGCAGTGCTCAGGGTAGCTTCAGGCTTAGTACTCAGAAATAGCTTCTGCAAGAAGAAGGGGGTGGCGCTTATATGGGACACCAGGATTTGAAACAACCACCTTTGTTCCTAGATAGGCTGCTTGCAAGGCAAACACCACTCTGCTATCTTCCGACTCCTATTTATGGATTTTGAATTTCCTTTGTAATACATGGGCCACACCTGCTAGCAGTGGCAAGGAAACAGATGCCTACACTTGTGCCACTATAGTTATCAAGTATCCAGATATTCCTGGCGCTAAAGACGACACTTTCCCCAATGAAAATTTTAC
>PVKC010044834.1:0-11489 GCA_004027635.1 Crocidura indochinensis | reverse complement strand
CCATCACTTGCTCACTGGAAAATGGAAAGTGGGGTGTGTTCTAGAAAGAGGGTAGGGTTTGGGGTGGGGAAATGGGGCAGGACAGCCAGTGGGGAGCCTGTGTGAGTTGGGCCATATTGTCTCCCCCCCAGGCTACCCTGGGGCAGAGGTGACCTTGTGCATTCTGGGGTCCCCCAGCACCTTTCTGCCTGTGCTGCTGGAGGGGGGTGCCCAGAGCCCCGGTGAGTGTGTACCCCAGTTCCCCCATCCCCCTCTTCAACGGGCTGCCTTGCCCATGTCCCAAAATACCCACCAGCCCTGGCAACAACACCTTTCCCCCTGACCAGCTGCCCTGCGGTGTGGGGGTGGGTTCCCAAAGCAGCTGCCTCCTGCCCCACATACTCAGGGTCCGGGCAGCCGGGGGTGCCCAGGAGCCTCATGCCAGTGACCCATTGTCCCTTTGCCCGCAGGAAACATGCTCCTCTGTCTGTCCCCTGCGTGGCTGACCAAGGTGCCGACGCCGGGACAGCCCGGCGAGGCGACCCTGCAGGTGTCCAAAGCCGTGAGCTTCCACCCGGGGGGACTGACGTTCCTGGACGACTTTGTGCCCCCGCGTCATGTCACCTACTTCTTACCAGGCCTGGAGCCAGGGTCTGGCTGGGCTCAGGAGGCCGCAGAGCTGGCCCGGGACCTGGGCTGCCCCACAGGCGCATCAGCTGAGCTGGCCCGCCTGCTGGAGGACCGGCTGCTGGCAAGGTGGCTGCTGGCCCAGCAGGAGGGTGTGGTGGTGCCAGCCACCCTGGCTTTCACCTACAAGCCGCCAGCCCTGCTGCAGGGCAGTGCTGCCAGCCCCAGTCTCAAGCTGGTGACTCTGAGCGGCCAAGAGGGCCAGGAGATGCTGGTGAAGGAGGAAGTTGGTGCCTTCCTGCGCTCCGAAGCCCTGGGAGACGCCCTGCAGGTGACCGAGGGCTGCCTGGCTCCTCGGGTGTGGGGGGGACCCCTTGGTGCCCTTCTGCAGGGCGATAAGCAGGTCCTCATTACCCCCTGATTGCAGGTGGCTGTGAAGCTCAGTGGCTGGCACTGGCGTGGCCGACAGCCCCTCCGCCTGTACTCCCGGGCTGAGCCGGGCCCCATAGTGGACACGGTGCTAGCCTTGCTGGAGAAGACAGAAGAGGAGGAGAGCGTGCTGGTGGAGGCGATGTGCCCGCCGGCCCACCTGCCCTGCCCAGGTGAGACTCCTGCGCTGGCCACAGAGGGGGGAAAGGGGGTGAAGGCAACTTCCTTGAGCAGGACTTGGGGGGCTCACTGTCTTTTCCAGGCAGCCTCCCGCCAGGCCGGGAGCTGGCTGTGCGCATCTGTGCTGTGGTGTGCCGGACACAGGGCGATAGGCCTGTGCTGAGCAAGGTGAGGGGGGGGACCAGGGTGTGGGGTGACGAAGGGCAGAGAGGACACTAATTGGGGCACATCTTAGAGATAGATCTTGACCTGGGGAGGGGGGCTTCCCTCTCCTCCAGCCCTCTCCAAGAAGAGCCCCGCTGGGTTGCCCTTGGAGGGAAGGCAGGGGCCCAGCCAGGGGAGCTAGCCGAGAGCCCCCAGATAGATAGTCCGGCTAGGGTCGCCTGGTGCAAGGAGGAAGCTGCAGAAAGTGGGGGCCTGGAGGTGGGGTGGCGAAGGGCAGAGAGGACACTATTTGGGGTGCATCTCGGAGACAGATCTTGACCTGGGGGGGCTTCCCTCTCCTCCAGTCCTCCCCACGAAGAGCCCCGCTGGGTTCCCCTTGGAGGGAAGGCAGAGGCCGGGCCAGGGGAGCTAGCCGAGAGTCCCGCAGATAGATAGTCCCCCTAGGGTCGCCCCGTGCAGGAGGGAAGCTGCAGACGGCGGGAGCACCGTGCATGGAGCCCCGGACGGGCAGATCCCCCAGTCCAGGCGGCGTGCAAGGGCGGGGAGGCGGCGGGGCTCCGATCGCCGGAGTCCGAAGGGCCGATCGATCGCACCCCGCGCAGCTGGTGTGCAGCGTGGGCCGCGCGGACCGGCCCCCGGGGCACCGGAGCTCCCTGCCGCGGACGCTGGAGGCGGCGCTGGGCGAGGCGGCGCAGGCGGCGGCCGTGCGACGGCGCGTGGAGGCGGCGGCGGCGGCGGCGCTGGCGGCCGTGCGGGGCCTGGAGGCCGGGCTGAGCGCGGCGCGGCGGGGCGGGCGGCGCGTGCACACCGACGTGCTGGGTGAGCGCGGGTCCGATCGGGCGGGTGGAGCGGGCGGGCGGGCGGCCTCGCCCGCTGATCCCCTCGGCCCGGCCCCGACCAGGCGTGGACTTCGCGCTGACGGCGGCCGGCGGCTCGCTGATGCCCGTGGCGCTGGCGCTGGCGCCGGGCGGGGGCCCGTGCCTGGCGGCGTGCGGCGCGATCGAGGCGCTGTGGGCGGCAGGGCGGAGCGCGGCGGAGGAAGCGGCGGCGGCGCCGCTCGTGGAGACGATGCTGCGGCGCTCGGCGCGCGGCCTCATGCGGGGCAAGCAGCTGCTGCTCGTGGGCGCCGGCGGAGCCAGCAAAAGCTTCGTATGGGACGCGGCGCGCGACTACGGGCTCAAGGTGAGCGCCGCGCCGGAAGAAGGCGGGGCCAGGGGCGGGGCGTATCGTGGGCGGGACCAAGTCTGAGTGGTGCATCTGCCCGTGGGGGCGTGGCCTCGGGAGGGCGTGGCTATGGTGGAGGCGGGGCCAAGGCCAGAGTCGAAGCCTGAGTGGTGGACCTGTCCTGGGGGCGTGTCTCTGGAAGGGGCGTGGTTAGGAATGAGGCGGGGCCAAGGCCGAACTCCAAGCCTGAGAGGTGGAGCTGCCCTGGAGGGCGTGTCTCTGAAGGGGCGTGGCTATGGAGGAGGCGGGGCCAAGGCCAGAGTCGAAGCCTGAGTGGTGGACCTATCCTGGGGGCGTGTCTCTGGAATGGGCGTGGCTAGGGACGAGGCGGGGCCAAGCCTGAGTGGTGGGCTGGTCCTGGGGGCGTGTCTCTGGAAGGGGCGTGGTTAGGAATGAGGCGGGGCCAAGGCCGAACTCCAAGCCCGAGAGGTGGAGCTGCCCTGGAGGGCGTGTCTCTGAAGGGGCGTGGCTATGATGAGGCGGGGCCAAGCCTGAACTTCAAGCTTGAGAGGTGGATCTGTCCTAGGGGCGTGTCTCTGTAAGGGGCGTGGCTAGGAATGAGGCGGGGCCAGGCCCTAGATCCCAGCCTTAGTGGTGGATCTGCCCTGGGGGCGTGGCCCTGGAAGGGGCGTGGCTAGGAATGAGGCGGGGCCAAGGCCGAACTCCAAGCCTGAGTGGTTAGACCTCACCTGGGGTGAGTCTCAGGGGAAGGGGCGGGGCATAAAGTGCGTGGCCAGTCCCAAAGTCGAAGTCTGAGTGGCGGACCTGTTCTGGGGGCGTGGCTATAGAGGGCGTAGCTATGAATGAGGCGGGGCCAAGCCCTAGATCCCACTCTGAGTGGTAAATTTTGTTTTGTTATGTTTTGTTTTGGTTTTGGTTTTGGGGTCACACCCGGCAGTGCTCAGGGGTTACTCCTGGCTCCATGCTCAGAAATTGCTCCTGGCAGGCACGGGGGACCATATGGGGCACCGGGATTGGAATTGATGACCTTTTGCATGAAAGGCAAACGCCTTACCTCCATGCTATGTCCTGGGCCCCATTCCTTCCTTTCTCAATCATCAACAAAAGACTTTTCTCTGAAACAGGGTCAGGCGCCTTAGCTTGATATTCAGGCTGCTTGTTCTGGCACCTAATGGTGGATGAGCCCAAAAGACCCAGAGGACCAGGGCCATGTGCTAAGTATATTCCTGCACACCTGCACACCGGGGACTGATCTGGGGGTGCTTCCCTCCTGTGCCCCCTGCAGCTGCACCTGGTGGAGTCCAACCCCAACCACTTTGCGTCCGGGTTGGTTGAAACTTTCATCCACTTCGATGTGACAGAACACAAAAAAGACGAGGAGAATGCTCGGCTGCTGGCGGAGCTGGTGAGGGCCCGGGGCCTGCAGCTCGACGGCTGCTTCTCTTACTGGGACGACTGCCTGGTGCTTACGGCTCTGCTGTGCCAGGAGCTGGGTCTGCCCAGCAGCCCGCCGGGTGCCATGTGCCTGGCCAAGCAGAAGAGCCGCACCCAGCTCCATCTGCTGCAATGCCGAGGCCCACCATGGCCTGCACCCTCCCTCCACGCGGTGCCCTGCTGCCCGCTGACCAGCGAGGCTGACCTGGAACGGGCCATCCACCAGGTGCCCCTACCAGGTGTCATGAAGCTGGAGTTTGGTGCGGGTGCTGTGGGCGTGAGGCTGGTGAACGATGCAGCTCAGTGCCACGAGCACTTCTCCCGGATTGCCCAGGACCTTCAGGGCGAGGCGGACCACCCTGGCATCGGGCTGGGCTGGGGCAATTCCATGCTATTGATGGAGTTTGTCGAGGGCACAGAGCATGATGTGGACCTGGTGGTGTTTGGTGGGCGGCTGCTCACGGCCTTCGTCTCGGACAACGGCCCCACAAGGCTGCCAGGCTTCACCGAGACAGCAGCCCGCATGCCCACGGGGCTGGCACCCGAGCAGGAGGCCCAGCTGGTGCAGGCGGCCTTCCGCTGCTGCCTGGGCTGCGGCCTGCTAGACGGGGTCTTCAATGTGGAGCTCAAGCTGACCTGGGCTGGGCCCCGGCTCATTGAGATCAACCCTCGCATGGGCGGCTTCTATCTACGGGACTGGATCCTGGAGCTCTATGGTGTGGACCTGCTGCTGGCCGCTGCAATGGTGGCCTGCGGCCTGAGGCCTGCCGTGCCCACCCGCCCTCGAGCCCGCGGCCACCTGGTGGGCGTCATGTGTGTGGTGTCCCAGAACCTGCAGGCGCTGACTTCCAGTGCCAGCCGTGAGAGCCTGCAGGCCATGCACGACCGGGGCCTGCTGCGTCTCAACCAGCTGGAGGAATCACTGGTGCCCGGTGAATACGAGGAGCCTTACTGCAGTGTGGCCTGCGCAGGGTCCAGTCCGGCCGAGGCCCGGCACCGCCTGCTGGGACTCTGCCAGGGCCTGGGCATCGATGGGCCCCACTACCCTGTAGCTTACTTCCTGTCCCACTTCCAGTAGTGAGCTGCAGCCAGCAGGCAAGGCAGGGGCGCTCTATCTCTCTGGCCCAGCCTGGGTGGGGTTTATCAGGATAACACAGATGGCAGCAGCATTTTGGCATCTGAACTTGAGGACCGTGGCAGAAACCAAGCAGAGACCACTGGGCCTATAACCATCACCAAGTGCTCACAGCTGCCCTAGGTTTTGGGCTGTAGAAAACTGCCTGTAGCCCCCCAGTTACACCCTAGCACTCCATCCCCCGACCTCTGCAGCCAGCCTGTCTCTCCCTGCCCTTAGCAGGAGGGTAACTGGCTTTGGACAGGACTCGAGAATCTGTATCTCAACCAGCCCCTTAGCAAAAACAAAAACCCAAACCCAAAAAGACAAACAGAAACAAATAAAAGGGTAGGTCTGGAGCAATAATACATTGGGGAGAGCGTTTGCCTTACATGTTGTTGAACGCGAATTTGATCCCCGGCACCCTACATGATGGACCCACGAGCACTGCCACGAGTGATTCCTGAGCACAGAGCCAGGAGTAACCCTGAGCACGGCTGGTGTGTCATCCAAACCAAACCAAACCAAATCAAAATAAAATGTTGCCCAGTATTGTTATTGTTCCACACTCTGCCTGCAACACCACCCAGCTTCCTCACTGAGCCTGAGCAGTGGTGACCTAGAATGTCAGGAAAACTCCCCTCCCATACACTATTGCCCCCCACTCTTCCCATGAGGAAGAGGTGCAGAGATAAAAACCAGTCACAGGGGCCGGAGAGATAGCACAGCGGTGTTTGCTTTCCAGGACCTAAGGTGGTTGGTTCGAATCCCGGCATCCCACATGGTACCCCGTGCCTGCCAGGAGCTATTTCTGAGCAGATAGCCTGGAGTAACCCCTGAGCATAGCCGGGTGTGGCCCCAAAACCAAAAATAAATACACAAACAAGCAAATAAATAAATAAAATGAAAAGTCACAGTCACCGTGGGGTGAGCTCACGTGCTGAGGCTGGAGGTGGGAGCTGATTCCTAGTTCCTTCTAGTAGGTTTTGGGGGGCTCTAGCTCAAGGATCTCTCATCTCCCTGCCCCATTTGTAGATGGCCCCGAGCCCCGAGCCCCCTCCACGACCTCTGGTACCCACACCCCCTTGGGCAGGGAGAGCATCCAGCTCAGGGGAGGTTGTTTTCAGGCTCTCTCCCAATAAAAGCTGATGGACTAGAGACCTATCAAACGTCTGTGAGAGGTTCTTTTCTGGGGGGAGCACATATCCTGGCTCTACATTCAGGGGCCACTCCTGGTGGGCTCCTGGGACCCAAGGCAAATGCCCTGCCTACTGGACTTGCACTCTGCCTCCTGGTGGACATTCGTGCATATTGGATCACACCTCTTGATTAGAGGGGGCCAGGAGAAGGGGAGAGAGGGGAGGGAGGTGGTGAGAGGGATCTCGACCACTCTGGAGCTGAGGTTAAGCTGCCACACTGGCCAGACCCTAGGTTGACCTCCGGCAAGAAAACTCGCACCAGGAACCAAGCCCTGGGTGGCACCAAAGAGGACCCTCCAGCAGCACAGAGACTGTTGATTTCTGCCCACGTGCACTGATGCCTCTTTCCTTCTGGAACGACCTGAACTCAGACCCAGGACACGATCTGGCGCAGACTGCACCCAACTGAAGGGACACAGTGGTGGAAAATACTCACGTAGTCATTCACTCATTCTATCTTGTTTGCTTTGGGGCCACACCCTGCAGTGCCGGGCAACGCTCCCTGCTGTTGGGTTTTGGAGTCGCATCTGGGGCTAGTTCTGGCTCAGTGCTCAGGATCCTTCATTCCTGGGGGTGGAACTGGGGTTGGTTGCAGATAAGGCAAGAGCTTCACTCACTGTAGTATCTCTTCAGTCCCTCTCACAAAATTATTTTTTTTTTGTTTTGTTTTTTTGGGTCACACCCGGCAGTGCTCAGGGGTTACTCCTGGCTCCATGCTCAGAAATTGCTCCTGGCAGGCACGGGGGACCATATGGGGCACCGGGATTTGAACCGATGACCTTTTTGCATGAAAGGCAAATGCCTTACCTCCATGCTATCTCCCGGGCCCCAAAAAATTATTTATTTTTGGTTTTGGGTCACATCCAGCAGTGCTCAGGGATTGCTCGTGGATGTGGCTCAGAAATTGCTCCTGGGAGCCGAGTGATAGCACAATGGCAGGGCATTTGCTTTGCACACAGCCAACACAGGACCTACCGAAGTCCTTTTTGGTTTATTTTTGGTTTTGGTTTTGGTTTTGGTTTTGGTTTTTGGGTCACACCCAGCAGCACTCAAGTGTTACTCCTGGCTCTACATTCAGAAATGGCTCCTGGCAGGCTCGAGGGACCATATGGGATGCCAGGATTCGAATCACCATCTATCTGTCCTGGATTGGCTGCTTGCAAGGCAAACGCCCTTTCGCTGTGCTGTCTCTCTGGCCCCCTTCCCTTAATTCCTTCTAAGTAAGTTTTATTAAGAGACTGGAGCAGTGGTGCAGTAGTAGGGTACTTGCCTTGCATGCAGCTGACCTAGGACAGACCGCAGTTTGATCCCCCATCATCCCATATGGTCCCTCAAGCCAGGAGCGATTTCTTAGCGCATAGCCAGGAGTAACCCCTAAGCATCACTGAATGTGGTCCCCAAAAACTAAAAGAACAAACAACACAACAACAACAAAAAAGGAAGTTTTATTAAGGTGGTTTTACACAGTAACCTCAAGTGCTCAAACTGGGCCGGAGAGATAACATGGAGGTAGAGTGTTTGCCTTGCATGCAGAAGGATGGTGGTTTGAATCCCAGCATCCCATATGGTCCCCCGAGCCTTCCAGGAGGGATTTCTGAGCGTAGAGCCAGGAAAGGTGTGACCCAAGAAACAAAAAAAACGAAAAAAGCTCAAGCTATGAGCACATTGGATATTTTATTTTGGGGGACACACCCAGCGGTGCTCAGGGGTTACTCCTGGTGGTGCTTGGGAGACCATATGGAGTGTCGGGCACCAAACCCAGGTTGGCAGCATGCAAGACTATACTATTGCTCTGATCATGGGAGCACATTAGAGAGACCATAATACATACCATAATACCATAATACTGGCTCCCTCAGTTTCAGGGAGCCAGAGAGACACAAACTGCCCCTCCCCTCTTATCCTGCAACCTGGCATGAACAGCCTGGCCTAACTGCATCAGCAGTCACACCTATATACATTCCCTCCTTGTGAAACCATCCCCTGTGTAAACTCTGACCCTGATACCTAGGAGTGCACCAAGTTTGAAAAGACCCTAGCTGCCTGAAAGGGAGGATCTTTTCAAAGCTGCCTATACTTTTTAGTTTAGTTTAGTTTTTTTTTGGGTCACACTTGATGATACTCAGGGGTTACACCTGGCTCTGCGCTCAGAAATCTCTCCTGACGGGGCCCGGGAGATGGCATGGATAGTAAGGCGTTTGCCTTTCATGCAAAAGGTCATCGGTTTGAATCCCGGTGCCCCATATGGTCCCCCGTGTCTGCCAGGAGCAATTTCTGAGCATGGAGCCAGGAGTAACCCCTGAGCACTGCCGGGTGTGACCCAAAAACCAAAAAAAAAAAAAAAAAAAAAGAAAAGAAAGAAAAAAATTAATCTCTCCTGACAGGCTCAGGGAATCATATAGAACTCTGAAATTTGAACTACTGTCCATCCTGGATTGGCTGCATGCAAGGCAAATGCCCTATCGCTATGCTATTTCTCTGGCTCAACTGCCTATACTATTTTTTGGCCACACCCAGTGATACTTAGGGGTTACTCCTGGCTATGCACTCAGAAATCGCTCCTGCCTGGGGGACCATATGGGATGTTGGGGGATTGAACCACGGTCTGTCCTAGGTTAGCGCATGCAAGGCAAACACGCTACTGCTTGCACCACCGCTCTCGCCCCTTTTGCTTTGTGGTTTTTGTTTCTGTTTATTTATTTTTTGCTTTGCCTATACTTTTGTTTTGTCCTAACAGGGACAGCTGTGCTGAGCAGATATGCAGGAACACCAAGGACTACCAGAAGGCCTGGGTGGGTCTCCTAGACGCAAAACTACAACTCCCACAATGCCTTGCGTCGGCCTCGCTCAGCTGACGCCCGGCTCAGCCCCTTGCGTCATCGGCGCGCGTCGGTCGCGGAGTGATGACGCCAGCGCCGGGCCCCCGGAGCTGTCAGTCTGCTCACAACCCGGGACCGGCCACGGGTCCCGCGGGGCCGGCGAGGCCATGGCGGCTGTGTTCGACCTGGACCTGGAGACGGAGGAGGGCAGCGAGGGCGAGGGCGAGCCGGACTGCAGCCCCGCGGTGAGTGGGCCCGTCCTGGGGCGGCTGATCGCCCCGATCGCCCGCCCTGGCTCTGCGTCCCGGCCACGCTCCCCTCGGACCCGCACCCCAGCTCAGCCTCCGATCTTCCCCTCTCTGCCGTCCCTGCTGCCACTTTCCCTCCTGACCCTTCTGCTTGTCGGCCCCTCTACCCTGCACCCCAGGCCCCTCCTTTCCTGGGCTAAGTGCTCCTGTTTGGGGAGGCTCTGGGGGTGCTCCAGCAACTCCCTAGGCTCTGACCCCCCACTCTTCTTTTTTTGGGAGGTTTTGGGTCACATCTGGCAGTGCTCAGGTGTTACTCCTGGCTCTACGCTCAGAAATTGCTCCTGGCAGGCTCTGGGGACCATATGGGATGCCGGGATTCGAACCACCGTCCTTCTGCAAGCAAGGCAAACGTCTTACCTCCATGCTATCTTTCCGGCCCCTAATCCCCATTCTCTTTTCTCACATAGGAAACGTGTCCCCTTGCGGAGGTGCGGACAGCTGGCCTGGAGTGAGTGGCCTTCCCTGGGAGAAGGAAAGGGGTCAGGGCAGGGCGAATGCCCAGGTTCCCTGAATTCTGTGTGTTCCACAGGGCGGCAGGGAACTATGAGGAGGTGGAGCTGACGGAAGACAGTGTGAACCTGGGCCCCGAACGCATCGGCCCCCACTGCTTCGAACTGCTACGGGTGCTGGGCAAAGGGGGCTACGGCAAGGTAACCCTTTTCTCCTCCTTCTCCAACCTGTCCAGGCTCACTCTCAGCTCTGCTGCAGCAGCAGATTCAGGGGGTGGGGATCGCTCCAAGTGCTGAGTTCGAACTCTGCGTGTAGGAGGCCTGGAGTTCATTCCTATCCTTGGGAGCACAAAGCTGGGAGGAGGCCCCCAAGCATCGTGGGGTGTGGTCCCCAAACCGGGTAAACAGACAAATTAGAGTCTGAATCAGCCGTGTCACCCTGGGGCTGCCTCCACATCAGACCTGGAATCTTGGCGCCCCACCCTTCGCTGAGCTGGGGTTGGGCTCTTGTCACTGTGGTTAGGGATTTGGGGAGCTCTCGGGGGATGGTGCCTACCTTGCCCCCACTCCCCTGCTCGCCCTGCAGGTGTTCCAGGTTCGCAAAGTGCAGGGTTCCAACTCAGGCAAAATATACGCCATGAAAGTGCTGAGGAAGGTGAGTTCGTGTGGAGTGTGGGGTGCAGACCCTGCCTGTGTAGCAACTGTGCTTCATACTGTAACCACAAGCTCACCGCCTGCACACACTGTACCCCACACTGAACTGAGTCTGTATCTATTCCCGTGGCCCCATACCTGCTGAAACCCACTTGGCTCCCTGCTGCTACTCCTCCATTTTGTGCAGGTTTTGGGGTTTGGGGAGCACAAGGGGGGAGACCCCATCTTTGGCATTGCTAATCACCTTCAGGAGAGGGGTTTGGATCCTCGTGCGATGCCCCTGCAGGGTGCTTGGCCCTCCCGGAATTTTGGCAGCTTGGACTCTGGAGAAATGGGCAGTTGGGGCGTCCCTCATTCTGAGTGGCACAGTGGGTCTGGCCCCAAGTGTCAATCATGGGCAGGTTGAGACCCCTGGGAGTGGACAGAGCTTTTTGGGTGTTGCTGAGGGTCAAGAGAAGACATTGAAAGAGGGGATGCCGGGCCTCTTCTCAGCATCTCTCCTTCTCCAGGCCAAAATCGTGCGCAACGCCAAAGACACAGCACACACCAGGGCGGAGCGGAACATTCTGGAGTCGGTGAGGCATCCCTTCATCGTCGAGCTGGCCTACGCCTTCCAGACGGGCGGCAAACTCTACCTCATCCTGGAGTGCCTCAGTGGTAGGGGTGGGCCCAGTCGGTGGTAGGTGGGAGAGCCGGGAAGGGGGCTCCCCTCCCCTCTCCACCTGTCCATCCATTCCTCCATTCATTCAGCAAACGCCTGTCCATTGTCTTTTGTGCCCTCACTTGTGTTGACGGGCAGGGATGATAACAGTGTGTGGAAGGCTGGGGTGCTTGACCCTTCTGCCCTGCCCTGTCCTTGGTCCCCTGGTTTTCTGCCTCTCTGTAGTCCCCTCCATCCGTCCTCACCATCTGTCCCAGCCATAGTCTTTTTTTTTTTTATTTGTTTG
>PVKC010044833.1:0-11506 GCA_004027635.1 Crocidura indochinensis | reverse complement strand
GTTTAGTTGGGGATATTAATTGGCTTCGTGCTTACCTTAAACTCCCCGCAGGAGACATCAAGCCTCTAAATGATATCCTTCAGGGAAATCCTGACCCAACCAGTCCTCGCTCTTTCACCCCCGAAGCGCGCGCTGCACTTGAACTTGTCAATCATGCCATTCAAAATCAGTTCATTACTTATTATGATCTCTCTGTTCCCTTGTCTCTTATTGTCTGCTCCACTGCTATCTCACCCACCGCTGTCCTTTGGCAGACCACCCCCCTCTACTGGATCCACTTGCCCTCCTCTCCTTCTAGAATTCTTTCACCCTACCCGGCTTTAGTTCTCCAACTTTTACACCAGGGCTGTGATATCTCCCTTAAGCTCTTTGCAAAATATCCCGATACACTTGTTATCCCTTATAATACCCAGCAACTTGCCTGGCTTGCTCAACATGAGCAATCCTGGCTCATTTTCCTCACCTATTTTCAGGGTTCCATCTCTATACATATGCCTTCTAACAAGCTTCTACAATTCCTAAATGTACACCCTGTTGTGTTTCCCAAAATTATCAAACATCAACCAATTCCAAATGCCTCTCTCGTCTTTACTGATGGCAGCTCCAACGGTATGGCCTCCTTTTCAGTCGATGACTCCCTTTCCACCACAACTACTACGCATTCTTCTGCTCAACTCGTTGAATTACAAGCAGTCTATCAGGTTTTTCTCACAGTCTCTCAAGCCTTTAATTTGTATGCTGACAGTCATTATATTGCATCCTCTCTTCCCCTCTTGGAAATAGTTCCATTCATCAAACCCACCACTCCTGCCTTTCACCTCTTTTCCAACATACAGCAACTCATTTTACAGCGCTCCAATCCCTTTTTTGTGTCCCATATTCGTGCCCACTCGGGCCTCCCGGGACCACTGACACTGGGCAATGCTCAAGTCGATGAAGCCACCCGTTCTTCCACCGTGCTTTTCCTCTCACTTTCTAACCTGCCCTCTCCTCACTCTCCCTTGGAGCAAGCTTCTCTTGCCCATCGACTTCACCATCTAAATGCACAGACTCTCCATCTCAAATATGCAATCACTCGCGAACAAGCTCATGATATTGTCCGTTCCTGTAAATCCTATCTTTCTCTTCTCCCAGAATCTCATGTTGGTGTTAACCTCCGTTGTATAGTACCTGGAGAACTCTGGCAAATGGATGTTACCCACTACTCTGCCTTTGGTAACCACAAATATATTCATGTCACCGTTGATACCTTTAGTGGATTCATCTGTGCCTCCCTACAAACTGGGGAGTCATCTAGATATGTAATTGCTCATATGCTCCATTCTTTTACTATCCTGGCTGTTCCAAAAATGATTAAGACCGACAATGGGCCAGCGTATGCAGGGCACAAATTTCAAGATTTTTGTGCTAAATTTGGCATTCTGCACAAAACGGGAATAGCCTTTAACCCTCAAGGTCAAGGCATTGTTGAAAGAGCAAACCAAACTCTAAAAAACATGCTCCTCAAACTCACAGGAGAGAGCGAAACCTTGTACGCTTGTCGCGGCAAGTACCGCCTTCTGCTTGCCCATGCACTCTTTGTGCTGAATTTCCTGTCACTAGATCTACAGGGCCGCTCAGCAGCTGACTGTTATTGGCATCCCCACACTGCCAATGACTTTCAATCTGTTCTGTGGAAAGATATTCATACTGGCCTCTGGAAAGGACCCCATCCTGTTCTCATCTGGGGTAAAGGCCACGCTTGTGTCCATAACACTGACACAGGAGAAACTCGCTGGCTTCCTGATAGGCTGGTCAAGCCCTATAACCCACGCATGGCTCTTAGCCCTGAGGAACCCATCCCTTCCTCTTCTTTTGCAGCCTCTGCCGCTCCTGAGTCCCCTGTTGCTCCTGAAGCCGCTGTTGTTCCCGAAGCCGCTACTGCCGATCCTGCCTCTCTTATCCCCTGCGACAATGATCACCCTGCTGATCCTGCTGTTCCTGCTCCAACCAACCAGCCCTGTCCAGCACAGTGACCACTACCGTGTCTTCAATTACACCTGGCTAATCATCAACGAGGCTGGAGACGTCGCTAACCACACATCCATCCTCTCCACATCCATCCCTTGGCCCGTGTTGCAGGTTGATCATTGAGCCCTTGCCATGGATGCCAGTTCGTTTTGGGGTTTAGTCGGCTTTCGTTTGCCTCAACCCAATGCTGTTGACCATAATGATTTCTACGCCACTTCTTTTCCTCCCGGCTACAGATCCGCCTGGCACAGAAACCATTTGAGTGACCCAAGGGACACCCATAGCACCTTCTACGTCTGCCCCGGCCACCACCATCCCCGCTATGCCGACAACTGTGGTTCACATGAACAATACTTTTGCGCCTCCTGGGGCTGTGAAACTACTGGTACCACCTACTGGCATCCTTCCTCATCTTGGGACTTCATCACTGTCAAGTGCCCGCCTCGTCCTCCTTCCTCTCCATTTATCAACTGTGACATTTCCTCCTCCACTGGCGGTTGATGCAACCCCATTCTCATAAACTTCACTGCCACCGGCCATAAACATCATTGGACTCAATCCATACAATGGGGACTCAGACTTTACCAACAGGGTCGTGATTATGGTCTTCTTTTCTCCCTTTGCCTGCTTAAACAATTGCCCCTTTCCCGCCCCCTTGCTGTGGGCCCCAACGCCTTCCTCCATCCTAACTGGGGTGTTCCTTTCCGTGGCCCAAGCCCAGCCTCCCCAATACCTTCTGCCTCCCCTTCTCTCCGGCAACTTACTCTACCCTCTGGTCCTTCTTCTTCTTCTCATGTTATTTTAAGTCTCATGAATGCCTCAGCTCTAGCTCTCACAGACCCTGCATATGAATGCTGTTGGCTTTGCTTCTCTCCTCAACCCCCCTTTTATGAAGGTGTCGCCGTCTTTGGCAATCCTGTCTCTACCTCTGACCCCTCTCTCCTCCATTGGAACACACAACCTCAACATGGTCTTACGGTTGGACAGGTCGTAGGTTCAGGCCTGTGCCTTCAACCTATTAACTCCTTACTTCCTAGCCAGCTGCTCAAGGTTTGCAATGATACTCTTGTTCTTTCAAATTCCACCTCCTCCTCAGATACCTACTTGTTAGCCCCCAATGGCACCTACTTTGCCTGCACCTCCAGTTTAACTCCTTTTGTCATTCACTCCTCTTTCCTTTCCTCCCACGATTATTGTGTTCTGGTTATGTTCATTCCCCAAATCACCATTCACCCAGAAAATACTTTTCCTTCCTCTGGTTCCTCCTCCCAACCCTACCCTTTCCCATCCGTTTTTCGTCGTTGTCATGAACCCTTTACTTCTGTAACCCTTGCAACCCTCCTGACCATTGGTGCCACGGGTGCAGGTACTGGCATTTATTCGCTAGTATCCTCCCAGTCTAATTTTCATATGCTTACTCAAGCAGTGGAACAGAATGTTAATGAAATCAAACAAAGCTTGCAATTCCTTACTGATACTGTTAGCTCCCTTGCTGATGTTGTACTCCAAAATCGTCGTGGTTTAGATTTGGCCCTTGTGAAGGAAGGGGGAGTCTGTGTAGCCCTTCGGGAACAATGTTGTGAATTTAAAGACAAAACTGGGCTAGTTAGAGACAGTGTTCAGCGTATTGGTAATGGAATTCAGGAATTTCAGAAGCGTTTTTACCAAGAGTCAGGCTGGTACCAAGACTGGTCTTCCTCCCCTTGGCTTCACACATTGGTATCCACTATTTTGGGTCCTCTAATTAGCCTTATGCTACTTCTTTCCTTTGGCCCGTGGGCTTTTCACAAACTCACCACCTTTGTTAAAACTCAGGTAGATAAGGCTGCTAAAACCTCTGTTCAGGTTCACTACCAACAGCTCACTCAACGTGACTCCTGCGAAAACTTGGCTATAGACAACAAGCCGCCACTCCAGCCTCTGAGTTTCCAGGAAATAGAGCACATTGCTAACAAGCGGAGGTCGCTCCGCTCGCTGTGCTCGCGGCTGTGGAGATGCCAATGATGGGATTAGCAGGGCCCCAGAAAGGGCATGACTTCAAAAGGCTATGGCAAACTATTTGGATCTCAGCTCTACCCTCACTTTGCCTATCGCCACCTTTAATTCACGGCCTGCTGTGTCCAATCTGGTCAAGTCCTGTGGCCTAAGACAGGGTCTTTCACCTGCTCACGGTTTCCCTTCTTCTAATATAGAAGAAAGGGGGAGATGTTGGCTACCATGGCCTGACAGAATCCATTTCCTCAGCCTCTCTGCCATTTTCCAACCTTGCAATTGCAAACAGCAAGAAGTCTACGTGCAGTTTCGCCACAAGCCCGGGTTATCAGGAAACAGGTGGCCACAAAGTAATAGATAATTGTTTGAGCCTTGAGAGAAAGACACAGCCTGGTATCATTCCCTGGGATATAGTTATACTCCCCCTGCCCATCTGCTTAGATCAATAAGGTCTACATTCTTGTTCTCTGTTACAAAGTTACTTCTTAAAGGAGTTGCCCCTCCATAAATCTGTTAAGGGCCTGGGAAGGTAATTAGCAAACTCTTCCCAGGGTCACTAAGTGTCTCTGTGGAAACTACCTATGTGCAAAATTACCTCACCCCTCACCATTTGCCCACCTTCCATATTTGGGAGACAATGCCTTGCTGTGGCCTGCACGCCAAAAGAATGATTGACATTGCCTTCTGCCAACCCCTTTCTGCCTGTCTATAAAAGCAGGCACATTCCCCATTAAAGAGGCCCCTGATCGGATTTTCGTCTCGGGTCATTCTTTAACCTCTTTGATTTCTTGACAGGTGTGGTGCAATCTTAGTCCTACAGAATAAGAATGCAGCTGCCCTAAGCCTCTCATGTCCCTCCTGCTGGCCGGGTCCCCTCCGGGGGGCGTCAAAGCACCCGCAACCGTCACTTCCATGGATGACAGTCTCACTTCCCCATGTATTTCTTCCTGAAGCATGTCTCCTTTCTGGACCTCTGCTATATTTCTGGGACTGTACCAAGATTTATTATCAATTCTTTCTTGCACAGAGGAAACATTTACTTCAGGGAATGTGTTGTTCAGTGCTTTGTTTTCACTCTTTGTGCTGCTTCTGAGTTGTCCATACTCAATGTAATGTCCTATGACCGCTATGTGGCCATCTGTCTTCCATTGCACTATGACATCATCATGGATGTCAGAACCTGTGACCAAGGAGCCATTGGAGCCTGGGTCAGTGGGACCATCTCTGGAGTCATGCACAGAGCAGCAACTTTCTCCATCTGCTTCTGTGGCCCCCGGATCATCCACCAGTTTTTCTGTGACATACCTCAGATCCTGAAACTCTCCTGCTCCATTGACTATCTTGCTGAGGTTGGTGTATCTGTCTTCCTCTCTTTGGCCACATTTCTCTGCGTCATCTTTATTGGATTCTCCTACATGCACATATTTTCCTCTGTTCTGAGGATGCCATCAACAGAGGGTAGAGCCAAGGTCTTTTCCACTTGCCTCCCCCACCTTGTTGTTGTCTTATTATTTGTTTTTACAGGTGTATTTGAGTTTTTAAAGCCCCATTCTAACTCACCAACTGTGTCAGATATTTTGCTCACTATTATGTATACAGTCGTTCCCCCAACATTCAATCCAATGATCTATAGCCTGAGAAATAAAGCCATAAAATTAGCTATCAGAAAGCTTTTTAAGGGAATGAAAGCATAACTGTGCTGGTGACATTTATTTCTTTTCATTGAGAGAAAATTTAATATTTTATTGGGCAATATTTTATTAATTAATTAATTTTAGAAAAAAACCTAACGGGAAAGTTTTGTTTATATACTGTGGTAGTAATATATTTCAAAGGTATCTAGAAGAATACTTCATAAATATAACAAAAGTAACGTATTAATATTTGAGTGTAAAGTATACAAATTCCTTAATAATATTTAGATATTTTTTATCTAAAGCACTGTGATTTACAAAGGTACTCATAGTCAAATTTTAGACATGCAAAATTTCAGCAATAATTCCATCATCAGTATCAATCTCCCTCTGCCAAATGTTACCAGATTCTAATTTACGCCATCTCCTCATCCCGAACTGCCATTACAACAGGCCTGTTTTTAACATTGGTTGTTAATGTTTGAGCCTCATAATTTCATTGTCATTGACTAATTGACTTGGATATTAAATTCTGTCCTTTCTTAACCCCATTTAGACACCCGAGTGAGTTACTTTGGAACTGTCACCTGTTATTCCACATTTGTCTTTCTTTTCCTCACTATGCACTGGGACCGAGTGTTCTCAAAAAAAAAAAAACAATTAAAATCATTGAATTAATGAATGCAGTTATTATAAATACCAAATATAACTGATATCCTCTTGTATTTATTTTTTTCTGGCTTGCTTTATTTAACATAGTATCTTTTAGTTCTATCCATGGTGCATTATTGCATGGTTGCATCATTTCCTACAGCTAACAAGTATTTCATTGTATATATGCACCACATATTCATCATATTCTCATCTGTTGTTGTACATATAGGTTAATTCCAAATCGTATTAATTGTATTGAGTGCTGCAATATTTGTGCACACATGTTCTTGTGGATGAATGGAAACTTTCTTATCTTAAGCCAATGACATTAGTGACTTATAATTGTTATAATGTAAAATGGTGACTATGATTCTTTTCCTTTTTAAAAAATATTTATATACTGTGGTTTACAAAGTTGCATATAATATAGTTATTTCTGGCATTCAGTCTTCCAACATCAATCCAATCAACAATTTCTTTCACTATTGTCCCTGATTTCCTACTCTGCTCCTTAGTATGTATAAATAATCTATTTATTATTGCCTGCTAATTATTGCCTTACAATTACATGATAATGGAATTATTGAAAGAATACCATAAGCAAAAGAAGATTTGTGAAAATTGTCATATTTCACATTGAGTTCAACAAATCATTATCTTAAGATTTACTTAGTTGTTTGTTGTTAGTTGAGTATTCATACTATTAGTTTTGTTTTATGATTTGGTTTATCTCCAAGATAATTTCACATATCATTTAGTGCTTTCCTACTGGGATATTAGTTTTGAAATTTGAGGAGATTGGGACTGCAGTGATAGTTCAGTGTGTAGTGTTTATGCCATGCATGTGGCTGACCTAGGTTTGATCTCCAGTGTCCCCTATATTACACCAAGCTTGCCATGAGTTATTTTTGAGCACAGAGCCGGAACAATATCTGAGCACTGCCAATTGTGGTCTCCCAATATAAAGAATATTTTAAATGTGTCATATGGCTACTACATATGTGGCCATACATTCCAGGAAATTCAGGATATGTGGAGTTGGGATAATGGCCAGATATGGCATTGACTGTGGGTAATGACTATTAGTGTCTTTGGAAGTACATAGGCATAGGTATTGGGGTGGGGTTGGATGTCAGCCTTTACTTCAAAAGACCCAAGATTTCTCGTTCCAAAAACTGAACACCTTGAATTTTTGATGGTTAGTTGTTTCAGCAGAGAATAGTGGAAAAGTGATAAAGTAGGGGCATAGGTGTGAAGGCAATTGTGGGTGTGGTTGAAGCTGTAAAGGCTTTAGCAGGATGAAGTACTTGCTTTGCTCTCCTCGAAAGTTCCCCAGAGTCATGAGTTGAGTTCCATGGCTTGCTTCTCCTTGTTAAAGGAGTTTATGTAACTGGTCGATGGACTGACATAGTGGTGATTGTGGTCATGGTTGTCACTGCTGGCATTTATCTAAAGCAGAGGTTTTAGGGAAGACTATCTGCTCTAACTGAGCCTTTATTTTATTTTCAGTAAGTTCAGAGGACTCATAAATATTATATGTTTAACAACTGTTCAGCTAACCTGACAATCAACATTCATTGGTTACTTGGAGCGCCTTTATTTCTGTTCAACCTTGATGAATTTCCATTCACATATATTGATGTCACCTTGGTAAAGTGTCATTTTCTCCCATTTTTACCATTTCACATGCACATTATTGCTCATGGGTAAGTATTATTTTTAAAAAATGATCGGTGAGATTTTCAGATATGCCAGTTTTTTTGTTTGTTTATTTTTGTTTTGGGGATATACCCCATGATGTTCAGGGGTTACTCTTGGCTATCAGCTCAGAAATTGCTCCTGACTTGGGAGACCATATGGGATACCAAGAATTGAACCCAGGTCCCTCCTCGGTCAGCCATGTGCAAGGAAAACTCCCAAATACTGCTGCCATTGTTCTGGCCCCAGATATGCCAGTTTCAGGATGGAAATAAACAAAAAATGAAATATTAATATATTAAAATAAACACAAAAACATTGTTTAAAATTCTCTTTTGCAGGGCCTTAGCAATAGCATAGTGGTAGACCCTTTGCCTTGCACATGACTAATCTAGGACCGACCTTGGTGCCATCTCTGGGCATCCCATATGGTCCCCAGAGCAGGAGCATTTTCTGAGTGCAGAGCCGGGAGTAACCCCTGAGTATCACAGGATGTGGCTCAAAAAGTAAAACAAAACAAAACAAAACAAACAAACAAAAAACTACTTTGCAAAGAAGTTTAAAAGATAACTCCAAATTAAGTAAATAAAACAAAAACGGGGGACAGAGCAGTTTGCAGGGCGTAAGGTGTTTTGCCTTGCATGCTCTATCCTAGGACAGACCATAGCTTGATCTCCCCAGCATCCCGTATGGTCCCCCAAGCCATGAGCAATTTCTGAGTGCATAGTCAGGAGAAAACCCTGAGGGTCACTGGGTATGTCCTAAAAACCAAAAACAGACAAACAAAAGCTTTGTGATCAATACAGTATTGTACTGGAATAAAAATGTAATAATAAAAATGGGAAAATAAAATCGGACCAGAAGAAAACATTCAAGATGACATTCACACACACACATGTGTTAATTTTGACAAAGAAACCAAGAGCATAAAATAGAATAAAGACAGCATTTTCACCAAAGTGTGATGGGGAACTGGATAACCACATATAAGAATTTAAATTTCCATTCCTATCATACATGATAAACAAAAGTCATCTTAAAGTGGATGAAAGACCTTGTGGTCAGACCAGTCTATATTAAATATATTGAGGAAAATATGAGCAAAATGCTACAAAACCTAGACTCAACAGTGTCTCTAAAATACTGCCACTGGCCAAACCTAGAAAGTCAAAGACAAATGGAGTTAAATAAATCAAAGGAATTTCTATATGACAAAAGAAATGGGGGCTAAAATTGAAAGATGGAAAACTGAAACTGAGAAAATATTTGTATCAAGTCATCTAGGATTATTGATGATAAAGTACTCACAAAGATTAATTTAAAAAACTAAAAAAATCACTCAAATATGTGAAGAAGAAATAAAAAGACACCTTTCTGAGGAAGACCAAAGCATGTCCACTAGGAGCATTAAAAATGGTTCATCTTTTTCTTATTAGGAAAATCAAATTCAAGGCACAATTGGGACTTCATCTTATACCAATGATAATAGCACACATCAAAAATAGTGGGAATAACCTGTGTTGGTGGGATGTGAGTTTCTCTAATATCAAAAGTTTATGATGTATGCATAACATTATTCACTATAGCACTCAGTACATTAACTAAGAGTTAGAATAAACCTTGATGTCCAACAACAGACAAAAATTGGGTATATATACACAACCACACACACACATATATATATATACATATATATATATTACACAGCTATAAGCTTTGATGCAGTCATGCAATTTACTGCACCCTAGAAGAAAGAGGAAGACATCATGCTTCATGAAGTAAACCAGAAGGACAACCCAGGATGATAACTGACTGAGGGAATAAAATGGTTTAGATGGATGGGAGGCTTACTTCATCTTTGGCCCCAGAGTACAAGGAGTAGAAGTAAAGAAATAGAGTGGAAGGAGGTAGAGAAGCAACAGATGGATGTAACAAGGGTGGGGCAGAGTCAAGGGGATTCATGGCCATCACAGTTGGTAAGGAATGATAGAACTAAATCACCAATCACAGGGTCAACAATACTAAAATCATGAGACAAAAACTTTAACAATTAAATCTTAAAAGATGTCCTTGCCCTTCAAGAATGGCAGACTGCTTGGTGGTCATGGAGGGAACCTGGGACATTGGTTAGGGAATTTGGCTGTAGGATTGATGCTGAAAAATTATGTGTCTAAATCAGCTCTGAATAACTCTGTAGATTATTGAGCCTTTATCAATTAAAGCAAACAAAAGTCATTATCCCTTATTAGTAAATAATATCACTCATGGAAATCACTTTTCTTAAGTGAGCAAATGAAAATGCTTCCAATTACTACTGATGCTCCCAGTACCCTTAGGTCTAATTGCCGTCCACAGTCCGTGAAAGGCATCGCTCACATTCCCAAACACTCTGATTGAAGTAAAGACAAAGTTTTATATATATATATATATATATATATATATATATATATATATATATATATATTTGGTTTTTGGGTCACACCTGGCGGTGCTCAGGGGTTCCTCCTGGCTATCTGCTCAGAAATAGCTTCTGGCAGGCACGGGGGAACCAATCATCATAGGTCCTGGATCAGTGCTTGCAAGGCAAACACTGCTGTGCTATGACAAAGTAAATTTTTGAATCCTTCCTGGAAGTAGATAAAAAATCATTTTGAAATTTTATCCAAGAAAATAAATGATCCTTTTGAACCTCATTATTAAAGTGACATCTCATAAAAGAAGACAACATTATTTTGTAATGTATAGAAGAACCCACTCATGAGAAACAGCTAATTTTTATTTTATTTTATATATGAGAACGTTAACAACAGCATCTCTTCACTAATTTTTTTTTTAATTTAAGCGTTTTGTTTACATATGTGTTTGTGATTTCGGTCGTGTGAAGAAACCCCCTTCAACAGTGCAACATTCCCACCACCAATGTCCCAAGTCCCCCTCTCTCCCACCCCACCCACACCTGTACTCCAGACAGGTTTTCCAGTTCTCTCATTCATTCACATGATTATGGTAGTTTTCTGTGTATTTATTTTTGTAGCTGCACTCACCACTCTTTGTGGTGAGCTTCATGGAGTAAATTGGGAGTTCCAGCCTCCTCTCATTGACCCTGATGATTGTTACAATGATGATTTTTATTTTCTTTAAAATCCATAGATGAGTGAGACTATTCTGCGTCTCTCTCTCTCTCTCCCTCTGACTTATTTCACTCAGCATGCTAGATTCCACGTACATCCACGTATAGGAAAACTTCATGACTTCATCTCTCCTGACGGCTGCATAATATTCCATTGTGTATATGTACCACAGTTTCTTTAACCATTCATCTGTTGAAGGGCATCTTGGTTGTTTCCAGAGCCTGGCTATTGTGAATAGTGCTGCAACAAATATAGGTGTGAGGAAGGGGTTTTTGTATTGAATATTTGTGTTCTTAGGGTATATCCCTAGGAGTGGAATAGCTGGGTCGAATGGGAGCTCAATTTCCAGATTGTGGAGGAACCTCCATATTGCTTTCCATAGAGGTT
>PVKC010044832.1:0-11526 GCA_004027635.1 Crocidura indochinensis | reverse complement strand
GGGATGCTGAGATTCGAACCAATCACCTGAGGTCCTAGGCTGGCTGCTTGCAAGGCAAATGCCGCTGTGCTATCTCTCTGGCCCTGAAAAAAATTTTAATTAATGAAAAAAAGTAAAAGTAGAGTTGCTGATAGCAAGTGCATCTCATAGTTTTTGGAAGAGCAGAAATTTGGAGATCCTATCTGCTTGGTGTTGGCGGTGGGGGGTGGTGGTGGTGGTGGGAGATATGAAAAGAAAAATTAAGTGCTTACAATTCCTAACAATAAATTCTAGATGCAAACTCATAACACCAATGGGACCCCCTAGTACCACCGAAGAGTGATCCCCGTGTAACCATTGAGTACCACCTGGTATGCCCCCCCCCCAAAAAAAAACACAACAACAAAACAAAAATAGGTGACAGTAATCATTTATATCATCAACTTAATAGCTTGCATCTAGAGTTTATTCTTAGAAAGTATAAGCTTAGCAGCCAAGATTATGAGAGTCATTTCCCCCATAAACTTTTCATCAGGAAAATAGCCAACTCTAAGTTGAAAGATGATTCTGCAAATGATTGTTGTCAGATTATATGCTAGTCTACAGCAATAGTACTCAAACCTGACTGCTGTCAAGTCCCATCCCCTTCACTCACACAACTCACCTTCTCCATTAAATCAGAATTTCTGGAACTAAAGATAATTAGCAGGGTTTTATTTTCCATAACTTGAGAAATTCTGAGTTCAGTCACATATATTTTCAAAATGAAGAAGAAAAAAAAACCCCAAAATCAAACTTTTGTAATCTAGTTATTAAAAATGAAAAGGCATTTGTTTGAAACTATTTTCTTTCAGTATTTGTATTTTTCAATGAAGATGAAACAAGTGTAAAGCAAAAGCAAAAGACTACTTCAAAAAGTCTGATCCTAATTGAAACATTATATAAACTCCTCTGCCTTAGTGATAAGCCTGAGAAATGCTGCTGCCAAATTAAAAATGGAACAACACACTTACAATCTCTAAGGTATGGGTATTCAGTAAAACGACAGGAAATTCAATAATTTCATGTATGAATTCAGGCGGGTTGCCCTCTTCACAAGTGGCTTCAAAGTCAATAATACAAATGTAGTCATAATAACTGTCCGCACAAGCGTTCTCCTTCAACATCAGCTTCTGTTTCTTGTAATAGTTTTTCAGTCTCTTCTTCAGGACATCTTTCACTCCTCTGAGGAAAAAAAGAATGAAATCAACCTCTGTAGGAACCACAGGGCCCTCCAATGTAGCTATCCCAATGTTGGCAGAAAAACAGTTTACCTTCCCACACATATATATAGTCATACCACCTTATACAATAAACTGGCATGCAAAATACGAAAACTACAGTTATTATTGACTTATTCCATAGGACAATCATCAATATTTTTTGATATTCTTAAATCTGTTAACTGGAGTTAAGCAACAATAAAGCTTTGTTTTTGTGAACTGATTTTAGGTTGGCAGTTGAAAACCAGTGAGTTAGACAACCCAAAGAAATTCAAATAAATAAAGACACTGTAAAACTAACATTTGCAGTTTAATGTTTGCTATCTATTTAAGATGAACAGAAAAACTAATTTAGAAGATTTCCTATCCAGATCCCTATCCATATACATTGACAGTATATAGCTTAGGAGATTAGATGTACTTGTATTTTCAACTTTTATTTACTAAAGAGTTACCATTTGCTCTAGTGAGAAATGCATCAGTCTTTTAACATCTCCCTTGGCTATTGATATCCTAATTATCATTAGTTTTGCCAATTAACTCTGAAAAGTACTTAAAATCTGGCCAAGCTTAATTCTTGCACTGTGACTGCCAGTAGCCTCTTGGATGCTGTCAAACTCCATTCTCATTATCCTCCTATTTTATCTTTATTTTGCTCAAGAAGTAAGCACTACAGGAGGCACTTCCCATTGAAATATCTTGGGTGACTCCCATCTGCTTACAAGGTAAAAGCAGACATCAGCACTAAGTTCTTTCATATTTATCTGGCTACTATCATTTCTGTATTATCTCCAAGTGTTCTTATGCCCAGTGGTAGGCACACTGAAAATAAAACACACTACAATGTGTTGTACAATTGTGGAACACTTTCATGTGCCTTTGTTGAGCAGTCTGAGTAATAAGAATGATCAGGGGGACCGGGATGATAGTATAGTAGTAGGGCATTTGCCACGCACGCATGACAAACCCAGGTTCAATTCCCAGCATCCTATGTGGTACTCCGAACCTGCCAGGAACAATTTCTGAGCACAGAGTCAGGAATAACCCCAGTGCTGCCAGGTGTGGCCCAAAAACAAACAAACAAACAAACAAACAAAAAATATGCAGCAGAGTGGCTAGAGATAGTACAATGGTAGAGCTTGCTTTGCATGTGGCCAACCTGGGATTCTATCTTCGGTATGTCATATGGGTCCCTGAGTACCACCAAAGTGATCCCTGAGTACAGAGCCAAGAGTAGCCCCTGAGCACCAGCTGGTGTGGCCCCCAAAACTAAACAAAACAAAAACCTTGTAGTGTTTTTAACCATTTTTTAAAATCTCAAGATTTTGTCCCTTCCACTTGGATCATCAAATCAAATGTCACCCTTCTATACCAGAAATATGCTGCTTTATATGATTTCAAGCTCTACTTAGCCAGGCTTCTTATATAACACTGATAAGAAATGATTTGTCAGTGTGCTTTCTCAAAACAAGTTTTCCGAAGTGGAAAACAAGTCTATTTGACAACTCTAACTTTAATGTCTAGTGTAGCCCATAAAAATTGCAACATTTTAAAATTCATTTTTTAAATAAACATATAAACATACACCTAGTTTTCTGTCATGTCAGCCAACAAAGAGTAAGCAATCTTCATTCACACTATCTTGCTCACAAATATCTTGTGCAGAATACAAGTAGTACCTAATTAATAGAATAAATCAGGAGGGGTATTGGAGTGATAGCACAGTGGTAGGGTGTTTGCCTTGCACATGGCTGACCCAGGACGGGTCTGGGTTTGATTCCCAGCATCTTACATGGTCCCCCAAGCCTGCCAGGAGTGATTTCTGAGCTGAGAGCCAGGAGTAACTCCTGAGTGACAACAGTGTGTGGTCCAAAACCCAAAATAAATACATAAATAAATCAGAACAAAGTAAGGTAAAATTTTTTTCATGCACGATGATATAGACCAGGGGTCCTCAAACTTTTTAAACAGGGGCCCAGTTCACTGTCCCTCAGACCATTGGAGGGCCAGACTATAGTAAAAACAAAAATTACGAACAAATTCCTATGCACACTGCATACATCTTATTTTGATGTGAAGAAACAAAATAGGAACAAATACAATATGTGGCCCGCAGGCCGTAGTTTGAGGACCACTGATATAGACAATAAATATAGAATTAATAAAAGTAATATATACCTTTTTAAAACACTGTAATGCTACATTTAGAGAAAAAGATGAGAATACTAATTATAAAACAATGATTCAGGGGTCCCAGAGTCATTAGCAATCTTTGTGATGCCTGGAAATTTACTGTCTCTCAAAAAATCCATATGCCTTTTGGATTCCTAAAGTGACTAATGCTCAATGACCCAAATCAAAATAAAGCGTTTTTGCTGTTGAAAATATGCATCTTAATATGTATACATACACAGAGATAGAGCTGGCTAAGCTGCATTATTATCTCACTCAACAGTTAATTAAACAGAACACAGGCTATTATTGTGTTCATTTTTTTTTGTGTGTGTGTGATTTTTGGGTCACACCCGGCAGTGCTCAGGGGTTACTCCTGGCTCCATGCTCAGAAATTGCTCCTGGCAGGCACAGGGGACCATATGGGGCACCGGGATTCAAACCGATGACCTTTTGCATGAAAGGCAAACGCCTTACCTCCATGCTATCTCCCGGACCCCATATTATTGTGTTCTTTTTATGTATATTTTAAAACAAAGAAAAATTTAAAAGAAATAGTCGATTTCATCAATAAAACAAAATATAACTATCAACCAAACAACTAAAAATGATTTGAAACCCTTGATATAGTATTATACATATTCCTATAAGTGCTAGTAGATTTCAAAAATGGTCAGCCTTTGATTCAATAATTCTGTTTTCTGCTCTAAAGTGGGAGCTGGAGAGAAAGCTCAATAGGCTGGAGCACATAATTTGCATCCAGGACCATCCATGATCAATCTGATATCCAGTACCACCAGGAGCAGTCCCTGAGCACAGCCCTATGTGGCCCCTAAACAAAAACAATGTAAAAGATTGACAGAAATAATCAGTTGCACAAACAGATGCATGCTCAGGAATGCTAATTATAGTTGCTATCTAATCTGGCAATATTATCACTTTAATGATAGGATTACTGGTCCTTTTCTTTTTTTCCCCCCAAGAGTTTTGAGGATGAACACATGCTACTCTTAATTTGAAAAGGTTGGGGCCAGAGAGATAGCATGAAGGTAAGGCATTTGCCTTTCATGCAGAAAGACAGAGGTTCAAATCCTGGCATCCCATATGGTCCCCTGTGTCTGCCAGGGGCAATTTCTGAGCATTGAGCCAGAAGTAACTCCTGAGTGCTGCCGGGTGTGACCCACTGCCTCCCCTGCCCCCCCAAAAAAAGAAATGTTATTTTTAGTTACCTGGTTTCAAGCTTGAATTCTGAAAGTTTAGCTCTGAGTTCTTCCTTACTCATTCTATTAATGCAACCATTAGTAATAGCAATCTCCTTGTAAACTGGGTCACTGAAATCACTTGCATTGGAGGTGATGAATTTAGATCCTTTTGTTTCTTGGCCATCAAATCTACATTTTTGCTTTTTCTAAAATGTTTAGAGGGAAAAAAGGAAAGAGTTATAATTAATAAAACACCTTATATGGAGGCCGGGTGGTAGCGCTGGAGGTAAGGTGCCTGCCTTACCTGTGCTAGCCTAGGATGACCACGGTTCAATCCCCCAGTTTCCCATATGGTCCCCCAAGCCAGGAGCGACTTCTGAGCGTATAGCCAGGAGTAACCCCTGAGTGTCACTGGGTGTGGCCCAAAAAACAAAAACAAACAAACAAACAAAAAAAACACCCTATATATCTGAATTTCTTCAGCAGGACCTTTTCCTATTACATGCAGAATGAAGAGCACCATACCAGTGAATACAGCATTGGAAGGATGCTGTATTTTCAATATAATTTATTCTCTCTTCTGAATAACAAGATTTTTAAAGACAACAAAGTTATGTAAAAAGTGGCTGGTACTAGTAATCAGAATTTCCTCAGTACAGAGCTCAGCCAACCATTTATTAGCTGAGGAAGTTACTTATTAGTCTCTGATCTTCAGTTTCCTTATCTATAAAGTCTAATAATGTCTCAACAGGCATTTGGTGATAGTAAATAATATTTGGGCAACATTATTATAAGGATTAAATAAGATTATACCCATCTGACTATTAATAAATGGCAAGTTGATATATCACCACATAGTATAGTATAAACCTTTCCACAAATAATATTCTAAAATTACCAATAAACCAATTTTTCAACTAACTTTCACAACATTATGCATGTATACATTAATGAATTCCTGAGAATTTTTATGCTGATTACAGAAATAAACAGACACTGGCCAATTAAAAATAAAATGGGAGGCTGGAGTGATAGTATAGCCTGGGTTAAATCCCTGGTATCCTATATGGTTCCATAGCTTGTCAGGAATGATTCCTGAGCACAGAGCCAGGAATAACCCACAAGCGTTTCCAGGTGTGGTCCCCAAACCAAAAATAAATAAAATAGGGTAGGGTAAATAAATAAATAAATATAAATATAATAAAATGGGCAGCTCTGGGAATCACATGGAAAGCCAGGGATTGAATTGGGGTCGGCTGTGTCCAATAGAGATAGCTCAAAGAATTGATGTGAATGCTTTGCATGCTGGAGACCCATATTTAATTTCTGGCATTGAATGGTTCCCTGAGCACTATAGACCCCCTGACCACGATAGGAAATATACTCCTCCTCCTAAGCACAGAGCAAAAGTAAAATAAAAGGAATAGAGATCATGTCCAAAATATTCTCAGACACAAGACAAAAGGAATGCATTCAGTTTTAGAAACTAATTGTGAAAGTTACACAAAACCCGTCACAAGATCTATAGTTCCAAGGAATTTTCTTATCTTAAGTAAAACAAGACCACCAAAAGGTGGGGGAGTGAAGTTATAGCAGAGAAGGGACTACTAAAACAATGATAGTTGGAAATGGTCACTCTGGAAAAGAACTGGGTGCTGAAAAGAGGTAAAGGTATTGCAAACCAGGTAGGGGAGAGAGGAAGGGAGGGAGGGAGGGACAGAAAGGAGAGAGAGTGTCTAGGGTGGTACAGGAGGGTAACTGTACACAATGTGGCAGTAAATATGCACAGGTGAGGAAGGAGGGAGAGAGAGGGAGAGAGAAGGAATGAGAGAGAATGAGAGAGAGGAGAGAGAGTGTCTAGGGTGGTATAGGAGGGTAACACAATGTGGCAGTATATATGCACAGGTGAAGGAATAGGTGTTGGAACATTATGTGATTGAAACTCAATCATGTATACTTCAAAGAGACCTTTAGCAATGAATAGTATTGTTTAGAAATTTATTTTTAAAAAACTCAAAAAAAAACCTCAATCATGAACAACTCCATAACTATGTATCTCATAGGTGATTCAATGAAAAATTTATTAAAATTTAAAAAATAAATTAAAATAAGATCAAGACCCAAAGCTCATCACAACCTAAATGTAGTCCCAAATTTTTATTATGTAATTGTAAAGGTTCATTTTTTTAGTTTTGGGACCACACCCAGCAATGCTTAGTGATTATTCCTGAAGAGTTAATCAAGAGAATGTATCTCAGGGAAGCCAGGTCAGCTGTGTCCAAGGCAAATGTCCTACCCACTCTATTACTCCAGCCCCCTTAAAAGTTCATTTATAAGGTAATTTATTATCCATATACAATGTTATAAATATTAGTTTACCTTAGTCATATTCTAGCTCCCTGTCCTTAAGTGAACTATCATTATAGAGTAAGAGAAAAAAAAATAATAAATAGGCCTAGAGGCCCCTGACTTTAAAGTATTAAGCTAGAGAACTCAAGAATGACTTATTTTGGGGGCTAGAGTGATAGCACAGCAGCAAGGCATTTGCCTTGCACACAGCCAATACCAGACGGACCCTGGTTGGAATCCCGGCATGTCAGATGGTCCCCTGAGCCTGCCAGGAGTGACTTCTGAGCACAAAGCCAGGAGTAACCTAAGTGCCGCTAGGTGTGACACCCCCCGCCCCCCAAAAAAAGAATGACATATTCCTATCTTCTTTGTGAAAAATCTATAGTCTCAAGCATGAATGGAAGAATTAATTGGAAGAATTTTTGTATAGTTCAGGTATATTGAAGTTTCTTGTGGGCATTTAATAAAAACACAAATTTTATTACACTGATCTTAAGCCAAGAAAATAAACCTGCAATCTGTTAAATGTAGAACACTTAACTACATTATTATTATTATTATCATTTGGTTTGTTTGTTTTTTGGGTTTGGTGTTTGGGCCACACCCGGCAGTGCTCAGGGGTTACTCCTGACTGTACTCAGAAATAGCTCCTGGCAAGCTTGGGGGACCATATGGGACACCGGGTTTGAACCAACCACCTTAGGTCCTGGATTGGCTGCTTGCAAGGCAAACACCGCTGTGCTATCTCTCTGGGCCCTATTATTATTATTTGGGTTTGGGAGTCACACCTCTTTGTGCTTGAGGCTTACTCCTAGCTCTATGCTGAGGTACAAGATTTGGGGGACAGCTTGATGGGGCATCAGAGATCGAAATCAGGTCAACTGCATGCCAGGCAGGTGCCCCACATGCTGTACTATCTACTATCTCTCTGAACTCTATTACTACATTTTTATTGGGGTAATTTACCAACTTACCATTGTCTTTAAGCTTATATTAATTTTTTTGTTTGTTTTTGGTTTTGGGTCACACCCAGCAGTGCTCAGGGTTTACTCCTGGCTCTATGTTCAGAAATCACTCCTGGAAGGCTCAGGGGACCGTATGGGATGCCAGGATTCGAACCACCGACCTTCTGCATGAAAGGTAAATGCCTTACCTCCATGCTATCTATCCGGCCCCACATTAAATCTTAAACTTCAGTTTCATTCAGGTTGAAACTTAGGTACATTCATATTTATTATCAAACCCACTGTCTTGATTAGTCAGATGTTTTCTTTGGCTAACTTCTTTCTCCCTAATTCACTTAATTCTTACACAGCTACAAAAATTCCTCACAAAATTAAATAATTAATGCTTAGGTCTCTTCTAGACATGCTATACTGCATGATTTCTTAAAAAAAATCTTTAAGTCTGGGGGCCCGGGAGATAGCATGGAGGTAAGGCGTTTACCTTTCATGCAAAAGGTCATCGGTTCGAATCCCGGTGCCCCATATGGTCCCCCGTGCCTGCCAGGAGCAATTTCTGAGCATGGAGCCAGGAGTAACCCCTGAGCACTGCCGGGTGTGACCCAAAAACAAAAACAAAAACAAAAAAAATCTTTAAGTCTGGGGCCAGAGTGATAGCACAGCAGCTAAGGTGTTTGCCTTGCACACTACTGACCTGGATTTGATAGCTGCTAACCCATATAGTCTTCCAAGGACTGCTGGGAGTGATTCCTGAGCAAAAAGCAAGGAGTAAGCCCTGAGCACTGTTGGATATGGCCCTAAAACAAAACAAATTGAAAAAACAATCTATAAACCTTCCAATGTCCAATTATAGACAGGCTTCAGTCAAGTTCAAGACAAAGTTAAGAGTAACTTCTCTGGAGAGAAGTCATAACAGGCTAGTATCTTGCATGCAGCAGGTCCAGGTTCAATCCCCAAAACCCCATATGTTCTCCTGAGCACTGCCAGAAGTGATCTCTGAGCACAGAGCCAGGAATAAACCTGAGCATAACAGATTATATAGGTATAGCCCCCAAACAAGCATTTACTAGCAGGTTCCAGAGATGGATGTTCTGGGCAAAAGAGAGGTACAGTGAGTAAAGTGCTTGCCTTGCATGCTGCCAATCTGGGTTTAGTCACCAGAATCCCATTAGATCCCCCAACCACCTCCAGAAGTGATGCATGAGCAGAGCTAAGAGTAAGCCCTACATATTCCTTATATGATCAAATCCCAGCTCCCAAGCAACAACAACAACAAAGATGGATACTCAAGTCAATCCACTGAGCAGAAGAAATATAGTAAAACCTACATTTATTATTAATTTACACATTTGTAGTTCTGAGATTTTGCAATTTTCCTGTGTCCAAGTCAGTGGCTGCATGGTTTATTAACACAAGTAAGAGAATCTTTACATATGGCAAGAGACACTGAGGTTTATTCTCTTGTGAAAAAAACATTGCTGCAGAACTTAATGTTGAGTAACATATTTCCATTACAAAAAGACAGGCACTGCGAAATTCTTGGCTTTTTAAAGATTGTTTGATCATCAGAACTTGTCTGTTTCCTTTGGAGAGAGGTGCATAGCTCAAAGTTTTAGGCCTATTCATTATAATGAAGTGGACCAGAGAGGGTACAGTGGTAAGGCATTCAGGGTAACAGATTAGATTCCCAATACCACATATCCCCTGCACACAGCCCCCTCCAACACTGTGAGGAGTGAGCCCTGAGCAACCAACAGTAACCAAAACAAAATATAATGAAGTATCTTCAACCATTCTTACTAAAAATAATCTTTGAAATTGCCCTATATAATGATGTTTACTGACAGTATCTCAGACATAAGGGATGAGTCTGGCTTTTTTCAGGGATTAGTCCTGACTCTTGGTTCAGAAATCATTCTAGTCTAGCTCTAGGGACCAAATGTGATGCAGAAGATCAAACTCAGGTGGGCTTTTTGCAAGGCAAAAAAGAGCCTGGCCCACTGGATTATCTCTCAGTAGACAGGCTCGAGAGGGTCATGAAGATTTCTGCGTCGGTACGACTATTTAGGTGCTAGAATACAGAGAACGAGATAACGATGTCAAGATCCAAAGGCAGAGCAGGCAGGGCACAGGGAGGTAGAGCAGGCTCGGCACAAAACCAGACACATAAAAGTACAATCATCATAGGCAACTGAGAACAAAGAGCTATGTGAGATGAGGGGAATGATAAAGGCCAGAACCAGATCTCATGGGCAAACTGCTCACTAAAGAGAAAAACCCAGTGAAACCATGGCGAAAAGGTCCTCTTAATGGGCTGCATAAATGTGCTTTGCTGGCAAGGAGACCCCAGTTCCATCCCCCAAATCCTCCAGCACTTCAGGGGACAACCTGAAGCACTAATAAGGGCACCCCAAGATGAGCTCCCAAAAAAATCAAACCCAACTGGTGAGTGCAGTTAGAGAAATGACTTCACCATCAACTCTCATGACAATGGTGCTAAGAGAAATAGAATTCTTGTCTCGAAGATAGGCAGGGGATGGGAGAGGAGGGAGATGGGGGCCATTGGTGGTGGAAAAGTTGCGCTGGTAAAGGAGGTGACTTTTTATGACTGAAACCCAACTACAAACATGTTGTAACGATGGTGCTTAAATAAAGATATTAATAAGCTAAAATAAATCGAACCCAAACAAGATCATTTTGTTTCTATACTAAGAGAAACAGGCTGTTTTTCTAGTATGCAATTACCTACAATTCATAATTAGTCGTCAAATAGGATGAACAAAACAGTCTTTAAGATTTTACTTATTTCAAGGGGTGGAGGTACACCCAGAGCACTGTGGGGTTACTGGGCTCAGCGCTTCAGTGATCATCACTCATAGGACATGCTCCAAGAATCACACACAGAGCCAGGGACTAAATCCGGGTCTGCCGCCTGCAAAGCAAGCACCAGACCCGCGCGGCACTGTCTCTCCGGAGAGCCAACACCTTTTGTTTAAAAACAATTCACAGAGCCAGAGAGATAGCACAGCGGTGGGGCATTTGCCTTGTACACAGCTGATCCAGGAAGGACGGTGGTTCGATTCCTGGCATTATCCCATAGGGTCTCCCATGCCTGCCAAAAACGATTACTGAGTGCAGAGCCAGGAGTAACCCCTGAGCACCTCTGGGTGTGATCCCCTCAAAAAAAAACAAACAAAACAAAAACAACTCGGGGCGGAGAGATAGCATGGAAGCAGAGCTTTTGCCTTGCATACAGGAGGACAGTGGTTCGAATTCCGGCATTCCATAGGATCCCCTGAGCCTGCCAGGAGTGATTTCTGAGTGCCAAGCCAGGAGCGCCTCTGGGTGTGGCCCCCTCAAAACAAGACAAAGCAACAACAACAAAAAGCAAAAACAATTCGCTCCTGAGCTGGAGAGATAGATAGTACAGCTGTTAGGACTTAGAACCCTGGCACCCCAGTGGGATCCCAGACTACATACAGAGCAAGGAGTAAAAAGCCCTGCTGAGCACAGCGGGTGTGAGCCCCCTTAGGACCCTCAAAAATATTTGTTTTGCTTCTGTAATTTGTCAAAGAGTAGTGATCACCATTAAAAAAAAAA
>PVKC010044831.1:0-11524 GCA_004027635.1 Crocidura indochinensis | reverse complement strand
GGGCCCCATGCTCTCCGGTATGTTGAGTGCTACAGTGTTTGGAGTTTCTGCCCTAAGTATTTGTTGTATATAAGGTGTATGTTCTAGCTACTTCAGAATAGTGCTATCATTCTGTGTTTATCTTTCATCTTCTGACTTACTTCATTTAACATAATATGTTCTAGTCCATCCAGGTTGCTGCAAAGTCTGTGATTGTATCATTTCTTACTACCATATAGTATTCCATTGTGTATAGATACCACATCTTAATGATCCATTCATCTGTTGTTGGACATCGAGGTTGGTTCCAAGTCTTGGCTATTACACTAATTGCTGATATGAATAGTGGTGTGCACACATACTTTGGAATGAATGTCCTTCCATCTTGAGGGTAGATACCTAGGAGAGCAATTGCTGGGTCAAATGGTAACTCAATTCTGAGTTCATTGAGCAGCACTCTCCAGACTGTTCTCCATAGGGTTTGGACTAGGGGACATTCCCACCAGTAGTGGATGAGAATGCCTTTCATGCCGCATCCCCCCGCCAACATAGATTATTCCTATTGTTTTTGATGTGAGCCATCCTCACTGGTATAAGGTGGTATCTCATTGTTGTCTTTATTTGGATTTCCCTAATGATGAGTGAAGGTGAGCATGTTTTCATGTGTTTGTTGGCCATCTTTCAGTCTTCTTCAGAGAAGTGTCTATTCATTTTATCTTCCCATTTTTATGGCTTTATTTGGTTTGGGGAGGCTTAGTTTTCTGAGTGTTTTGTAAATTCTGGATATCAGTCCTTTATCTGATATGATGGGTGAAAAGATTTTTTCCCAGTCAGTTAGCTGTCTTCTTGTGTTAGGAAGGGTTTCTTTTCCCATGCAGAAGCTTTTTAGTTTGATGTAGTCCCATTTGTTTATGTTTGCTACTAGTGTTCTTGCCATTGGTGCTCCACTCTCGAAGACCTTATTGATATATAGGTCTTCAAGTGTTCTACTTATTTTATTCTCTATAAACTTTATATATTCAGGTCTAATTTCGAGGTCTTTGATCCACTTTGAGTTGATTTTTGTATAAGGAGTGAGGTATGGGTCAATTTTGAGTTTCATACATGTGGTTTTCCAGTTGTATCAACACCATTTCTTGAAAAGACTTTCTTTGTCCCACTTCAAGTTCTTGGCTCTTTTGTCGAATATCAGTTGATTATATCTGGGGGCTTATGTCTGGGAATTCTGTTCTAACCCACTGGTCTGAGGCTCTGTCCTTGTACCAGTACCATGCTGCTTTGATCACTATGGCTTTATAGTATAGCTCCAGGTTAGGTAAGGTTATGCCACCCAATTCCTGTTTTTTAGTATTTGTTTGGCTATCTTGGGTCTTTTGTGGTTCCATATAAATTTTATAGTTGATTGTTCTAAGTCTTTGAAGAATGATGTCTGAATTTGTATTGGGATTGCATTGAATCTATATGGGAGTTTGGGTAGGATAGGCTCTTCTTCCATTTCCCAAGATTCTCTTCAATTTCTTTCTGAAGTGTTTTGAAGTTTGCCTGGTATAAGTCCTTCACTTCCCATGTAAGGTTGATTCCTAGATACTTGATGTTTTTTGTACTATTTTAAACGGAGTTGTAGTCTTAATTTCTCTCTCTTCTACTTCATTATTTGTATAGAGAAATGCTACTGTCTTTTGTGTATTTACTTTGTAACCAGCCACTTTTCTGTATTGTTTTATTGTTTCTATGAGTTTTACTGTGGACTCTTTAGGGTTTTCCGTGTATATCATCATGTCATCTGCAAAAAGAGATAGTTTGAGTTCCTCATTCCCTATTTGAATTCCTTTGATTCCCTTCTCTTGTCTGACTGCTATTGCTAGGATTTCTGGGAGTATGTTGAATAAGAGTGGAGAAAGTGGACAACCTTGCCTGGTTCCTGACCTTAGAGAAAATGCTTTTAGAGTTTCACCATTAAGGATGATGTTGGCTGTGGTATTTTCATAGATAGCTGTAACTATCTTGAGAAAGTTTCCTCCCAGACCTATTTTGCTTAGTGTTTTCAGCATGAATGGGTGTTGGATTTTGTCAAATGCCTTCTCTGCATCAATTGATGCGATCATATGGTTTTTGTCTTTTTTATTATTGATGTGGTTTATGATGTTGATTGATTTGCATATGTTGAACCATCCATGCATCCTTGGGATGAAGCCCATCACTTGGTCATGGTGTATAATCTTTTTGATGTAGTGCTGTATTCGGTTTGCTAATATTTTGTTGAGTATTTTTGCGTCTGTGTTCATTAGTGGGATTGGTCTGTAGTTTTCTTTCCTCGTGGTATCTTTGCCCTCTTTGGGAATCAGAGTTATATTAGCCTCATAGAAAGAATTGGGAAGGATTCCTGTATCTTCAATGGTGTGGAAGAGCCTATGAATCAGTGGAAGTAATTCTTCTTGGAAAGTTTGATAGAATTCACCTGTAAAACCATCTGGGCCTGGACTTTTGTTCTTGGGAAGTTTCCTAATTACTGTTTCGTTTTCCTCTTAGGTGATTGGCCTGTTTAAGTTTTCTAAATCCTCCTTTTCTAGTCTTGGAATCTGGTATTTTTCCAAAAATCTGTCACTTTCTTCTGGGTTCTCTAGCCTAATTGAGTATAGTTGTTTGTAATATGCCCTCATGATGTGTTGGATTTCTTGGGGTTCTGATGTAATCTCTCCCCTTTCATTTGTGATCCTGCTTATTTGGGTGTTTTCCCTCTTTTTTTGGTGAGTCTTGCAAGTGGTTTGTCTATCTTGTTTATTCTTTCAAAAAACCAACTCTTGGTCTCATTGATTTTCTGTATTGTTTTCTTAGTTTCTATGTTTCTATGTTCTATGCTCTGGTTTTTATTATTTCCTATCTTCTGGTTGTATTTGGGTTTCTTTTTTGCTGTTGTTCCAGCTTCTTAAGGTGGTCCTTTAAGCTGTTATTTTTGTGATTTTCCTCTTTCCTGATATAGGAGTGTATTGCTATGAGTTTCCCCCTGATTACTGCTTTTGCTGTGTACCATAAGTTTTGACAAGTTGTTTTTTCATTGTCATTTGTCTCAAGAAATCTTTTTATTTCTTCCTTGAGTATCTCTTTGACCCAGTTATTTTTGAGCAGCATGTTGTTTAATCTCCAGGTGTTGGATTTTCTCCATTGCTTCTTTTTACAGTCAATTTTGACCTCTATTGCATAGTGATCCAACAGAGTGCTTCTTATGATCCTTACCTTTGTGATCTTATGCAGATTAGATTTGAATCCTAAGATGTGGTCTATTCTGGAGAAGGTTCCATGTGGACTTGAGAAGAATGTGTATTCTACTTTTTGTGGGTGGATGGCCCTATATAAGTCTATTAGTCCTAGTTCTTCTAGTGTTCCATTTAGGGCTCTTATTTCTTTGTTGGTTTTCTGTCTGGTGGATCTGTCCAGTATTAAAATCTCCAACTACTATCACATTCCCTTTCATGTGTTTCTCCAGTTTTGTAAGCTGTTGCCGTACATATTTTGCTGACTCTGCATTAGGTGCGTAGATATTAACCAGTGTTAGCACTTCTTGGTCTATTGTTCCCCTGATCAGTAAGTAGTGACCCTCTTTGTCTCTGATCACTTTCCTGAGGTTGAATGCAATTTGGTCTTATATGCTTTTTTTATGTCCAGTGGCCTGGATAATTGATTTCCATCCTTTTATTCTAAGCCTGTGTCTATCCTGTACTTGTATGTGTGTTTCTTGTAGGCAGCAAAAATCTGGTTTGTGTTTTCTAATCCAGTTCTCTATTCTGTGTCTTTTAATGGGAGAGTTTAGACCATTAACGTTTAAGGAGATTATTGACAGAGATGTCTGTTGTGTAGTTATGTTGTTTAGGGTGGGTTTTGTTACAATCGGGGGTTTGGATTGTGTAATTCGTCTCTGAATAGGTCATTTAGGATCGGTTTTGTTTGCGCAAATAATGCGAGTTCATTTTTGTTTAAGAATGATTTTAGTCTTCCTTCCCATGTGAATGAGAATTTCGCTGAATAGTGGTCTCTAGGTTGAGCATTATTTTCATTCAGTCATTTAAATATGTTGTTCCACTGTCTTCTTGCTTGGAGGATTTCATATGGGAGATCTGATTTGATTCTAATGTTCCTTCCTTTGTATGTGAAGGCTTTTTTCTCCCTTATTGCTTTAAGTAGGTTGTCTTTCTCCTTGTTTCTTGCCATTTGTATTACTATGTGTCTTGGTGTTGTCTATATTGTTGGGGATTCTTCTCGCCTCCTGGATTTGCTCAGATGTGTTTTTCCAGAGGGTGGGAAAGTTCTCTGCTATTATCTCTCTGACTAATTGTTCTTCTCCTTTCCCTGTTTCCTCCCCTTCTGGTATACTACAATTCTTAGATTGTTTCTTTTGTCTTTGTTTATTAGATACTGGACTTTTACTTCCAGTGCTTTACCTTCTATTTCTCTGTTGACTTCTTTTTTTCTTTTGTTTGCAGTTTATCTTTGAGTTTTTCTATATGATTCTCAAGCTGTGCAATTCTGCTCTTCTGGCTTTCTATGGTTGCATGTAATTCCTTTAATTCTGTTTGTCTGAAGTTTCTCATGTTTTGTAACAATTTTTCTTTTAGTTGGTTGATCTGTTTGTCCATGGATTTCTTGTATCCGCTGGCTAGTGTTTCTCGTATTTATTTTAATATGGCTTGCATTTCATTCTTCATGGCTATTTTAAGATCTACTTCTGTTTGGTCTGTGCATTTTGGAGGACTTGGAAATTTATTAGGAATACTTTCCATATCCCCTGGACTTGGGGTCTTCTTAGATCTACCCATATTTCTTTGCTTATATTGGTGTGGTTTAGGGTGTAGTGCCTTCTGAGTCAGATTACTTTTGCCACTTGAGTATTGGGACTGGGTCTCTTCGCTTGGCCCTCCCCAGTAGTCTAGACCAGCTTGGAGGATCACCTTTCTTTTCTGTGAGACAGTGTAGTTCCGTTCCTGGCCACAATGGCAAAGGGCACCTTTGGGCCTAGATGGGTCACCTCCCTCACTTGGGGTCAGCCTGCGCTTCCTTTTTGGCCCTCAGTCACTGCTCCTCCTTGCTATCTGACTCCCTGAACTGCCTATGGAACGGTGGCTGGTTGGCGTAAGTTTCCAAGTTTTCTCTTGCCTCACACTTAGGTCTCAGGGTCCTCGAGGGTACCTGTTATGGTGACCCTCCAAAGGCCCCCGTAACCTTCCCGGTATCACTTTCCCATCTGCTGTCTCTCACCTCGCCACTCACCTACGGTCCTCTCAGGTCCTTTCTCCTGCCCTCTGGCATGCTCTCTCTTACCTCACCGCCTCTCCTGCGGTCACAGGGATGAGACACAGGGAGGGGCAGCAGCAGGCGGGCCCAAGACGCTCAGGCTGGGAGCAGGGACTCACCAGGTCCACTCTCCACTCAGGCCTGGGGTCACAAGGATGAGGACTGGGAGGGGCGGCAGCGGGGAGGGGGGCAAGGCGCCCAGGCTGGGAGCAGGGACTTTCGAGGTCTGCTCTCCACTCGGGCCAGGGGTCAGAAGGATGAGGGGCTGGGAAGGGCGGAGGCTGGCGGGGCCCAAGGTGCCCAGGCTGGAAGCAGGGACTCACCCGGTTCGCTCTCCCTTCAGGCCTGGGGTCACAGTGATGAGGGGCTGGGAGGGGCGGAGGTGGGCTGGCCCAAGGCGCCCAGGCTGGGAGCAAGGACTCACCAGGAGGTCCACTCTCTACTCGGGCCTGGGGTCACAAGGATGAGGGCAATGAAGCATAATTTCTTTATCCGTTATTGTCTGTTCATTTAGGCCCTTGAGCTAGAACCTCATCAAAGGATTTTAAATGTATTTTTCATTCTTCATTTTACTATCATCTTTTATTTGGTTTACTTGTCTTTTAGTCTTACTGTTGCCACATAAAACCTGATGGAGGGCAACATAAGCTGAAAGAATCTAGGTTTTAAGTGGGTGGCAGAAAAGGCATAAAATGTATGCATGGATAGAAATGACTACAGATATTCTTGGGTGGAAAGGATTAAATCCACAAATTTCTTCCCCACACCATTTCTCTTTCCCTCCATAAAAGAACCATGGGACAAGAACAAGCTGAAACACTATATTTATGTCTTCCTGGCATATAAACAGTGGTCTATGCCACCAGTCTTTGTCTAGTTAATGAGATGCTAAGAAAAGAAAACAAGACCGTCTTTTATTAATTTCTCTTTGCTTTCCAAATGTAGGTATCAATTGATCTTACTGACCAAATTCACTTTTGATATGGGATCAATAGGGGAAGCCTTTTGTTAACCCTATTTCAAATCTGAGCTGATACTTCTGGATTTCTTTAAATAAGACAGTAAGCACTGGGTTCTTAATTGTTGACTCTGGATATCTGATTATAGATGTTTTTTAATTATATATTGGCATTTCTATTGGTTATCATAACAGAAATTTGCACTAAATTTATTTAAGACAAGGACGCAGGATAACTGGTAAGATGTGGCATATGTAAATACAGCTGAATATCAGGAAGAAGAATCTGAAATTTCATCAGGTATAGTGAAGCAACTAGAGGTAAAACCTCTGGGTGATCCATTCTAGGAGCTAAGAAAATATGCAGCTGTGTAGGTTATAGGTACTAGAACCAAGCAAGAGAACAGGTCTGATCATGTTGCTTGAGGAGCAACTGAACAAGGTCACATAAAAAAATAAATCTATAGAATTTAGAAATTTATCATATCAAGCACCAATTATATCTCCTCTAGGCTTTATGAAACATGTTAGGGGGCTGGAGATATAGCATGGAGGTAAGGCATTTGCCTTGAATGCAGAAGGATAATGATTTGAATTCTGGCATCCCCTATGGTTCCCAAGCCAGGAACTATTTCTGAGCGTAGAGCCAGGAGTAATCCCTGAGCGCTCCAGGATGTGACACAAGCCTAAAGAAAAAAATTAATAATAATAATTGAAAAAAGAAACATGTTAGCAACCACTGCTAACATGCTAACGGAGGTCTCAAGCCCTCCATACAACATTTTGTGGCCCTGCCCTAGCGGAATCTTTTTTGTTTTGTTTTGTTTTAGTTGTTTGGGTCACACCTCCTAGAAATTAAATAACTTGTATCTTGGCTATAAAAGCTCTCAGCGAACTATGTTTAAGGCCTGATACACTTTGATACTGTCCAGGTTACATTTGCTTGTATAATTAAAGTTGGCTTCCTTCTAATCTCTCAAGTTTTTAGCCAAATTTATGTAACATTTGGTTTCCTGACTGGGAAACCAACCAAGCTGGCCTTTAGTGCCACAATAGACAGATTGGAATGGCAGAGACCCACTAATATGCTGGCAACTAGAGTCCTGCAGAGAAAGTGAGTCAATACCTCCCCATTCTGTTCTGTCAGCCTGTAATTGTGGAGAATTACAGATGGACAAGCCCCAAGCCTGGTCTTCTGGACTAGGAAGAATGCCCAAGGCCTGGACCCCAAGGATATTCCCTGCACATAGGACAGAAGAACCTGACTGCCCATTTTAGGGCTTCTGTGATACTTCATTTTAATACTGTAAAGGAAGAAGATACCCTGTGGTAGGTATCTGTTGTTTTAGAGACAAGTTTCACAAGGGGACTACAGAAAAAATGTAACCTCTGTGTGTATGTAACTGAGTGGCCTGAATTGCCTGTTTAATTAAATTTTCTCTGCTCTTCTCTGTTGGACTTTTGTCTATTTCCATTTCTATTTCCTGCCCAATTCTGTCATTCTATTGCCATTTTTTGGGGGTGATGTGGGAGTTACACTCAGTGGTGCTTAGGACTTGCTCTTGGTTCTGTGCTTGGAGGTCACTCCTGGTGGATTCAGAAGGCCATATAGACCATTCTGGGAGTCAAATCTGGGTTAGTCTAATTCAAGGCAAGAAATCTACCTTCTGTACTAGCATAATCTCTTTGAACCCTATTCAATTCTCTGTCTCTCTGTCTTTCTTACTCTTTCTTTCTCTCTCTCCATTGTCTCTTAACATAACCTTTCCATTTATTTGCTTTACTTTATCCTTTCTTACTCTTTGCTTCCCACTTTGAATGTGGCTGGGAGACTTTTGAAGTAGTATAGCCTCAGTATAACACATTTTGGAATTCTTTTTTTGTCTTCATTTCAGATTCCCCAGAAATTAACAGGTCAACCCATGTTCAATCAGTTTCCCATTCTTGCCAGAGAGGTGGTACAAAGTGGTAAAGCTCTGCCTTGCCTTCGCTAGACTGGGATGGACAGACGTTTGATCCTCCAGGGTCCCATATGGTCCACAAAGCCAGGAGCGATTTCTGAGCGCATAGCCAGGAGTAACTCCTGAATATCACGGGTGTGTCCCCCTAGAACAAAACAATCAGTTTCCCATTCATGATTCAATCAACACAATAAAAGGATGTGGATTTAATTGTTTCTGAGACACATTCCTATTGGTTGATTAGACTCACAAGACGAAGAGAAAAGTAGTAAAGAGCCTGAGAAAGACTCTTTTAAGGGTTATATGTTATCTAATAACTAATGTTGTGAAACAGAGAATAAGTAATCCCAGATTTGAATCTTGATCTCATTGACTCTATGAGTTTACCATTAAAATATATAATTTCTGATTGATAAGATATTTTAATATTGCAAATATTTCATAGAAACATAGCAATTGTTCCAAGAACTGTCTAAGGCAAATGTATTAGGGTAGAACATGTTGAGAAATGGCAAAACAGATTTTTTTATCAAAGCAGAGTCTTTAAGAATCTTGTCAGACTCTGGATCTGTTGTTGTTTGTGATATTATCTTGAACAGATGACATTTTGTACCTTATATGTAAGTTGGAACCAATGGAATCATGTATACCTAGGTATACATGTATACAAGAATTAGACAATATAAAAAAAGTCACATTAAAAATTTCACAGCATATCATAAAGAACTGTGAAATAGAAGACTACAAAGTGATCTCTCAGGAATTCAAGTAGGATGATCTTGATGGTGATGTTAAAGCCATTCCCTCCTACTCAGTACATGGCACTCTGTGAAGTTCTAGGAATACAAATTTATGCAAATCAGTGTCTGTTTTCAAAGAACTTACAGTTTTATGGCAGAAGAAAGCCAAAATTATAATATGACAATTCAAAATACTATGATGCACCTGTTTAAAACATTTGAGGTAGCCAAGGGCCTTTCAGGTGACTGGGACTGAGATGTGGAGAGAAAAGAAATATGTATATATATGGTGTTATTTAGTCCAATTCTACCACTCTCATAGTTTTTTTATTGTTTTGTTTTTGTTTTTCACAGATAAATTTTTTTCATGATTGTTTTAGTCAGATAATGCACAATTATTTTTAAGAATAGTTTTTAAGAATAATAATAAGAAATACTATTCTTGGGGCCTATGAAAATGGGAGTGTTTTATGTTTATTTCTTTCTCTTGGTCAACCTTGATTCCAATTTTTGCTCATAAAATAATTGTATAAAAGTTTAACATATCTCAGGGCTGGAGCAATGATGCAGTGGTAGGGCACTTTTGGCTTGCAGACAGCTGCCCAGGACAGACTGTGGTTTGATCCCCTAGCATCCCATATGGTCCCCCAAGTCAGGAGCAATTTCTGGGTACATATCTGGGAGTAACCTATGGGCATCACTAAGTGTGGCCTAAAAATATTTAAAAAAAGTTTAACATATCTCTACTGTGGAAAGGTGGCATGAATGATTTATCTGACTCTTTATGATGGGTGTGCTCACCCCACAAATAAGAAACTAACAAACTAAGCAAACTGTCAAATCCATACTGAAAGGTGAAATAATTTCTCTAGAAGACCCAATAGTGAGACCTAATATTTAAGTCTTGGAATCTGAAACAGCTTTTTTATTACCAGAAATAATCTTTATAGAAAAATTGCTAAAGAAGACAATGAATCATCATCAAGAAAACCTTTTTTCTAGTTTCCATTCTTGCCTCCAAACTTTGGTCATTTTTTTTGTTTTGTTTTTGGGCCACACCCAGTGATGCTCAGGGGTTACGCCTGGCTATGTGCTCAGAAGTCGCTCCTGGCAGGCACGGGGGACCATATGGGAACCGGGGGATCGAACCGTGGTCCGTCCTAGGCTAGCGCAGGCAAGGCAGCAGGCACCTTACCTCCTGTGCCACCTCCCGGCTCCCCAAACTTTGGTCTTTCAATATATTTTTATGTATTTAAATTTTTACACAACCAGTGGTAATCAAAAGGTATCTGTGGGCCTGTGCTTAATAGTCATCAGATGCATAATGCTAGGAATCAAATGAGACTGCCAGCATACAAAGCAAGTGACTTATCCTTTACATTAATCTCTAGTCTAAAAGTTAGTCTTGATTGACAAAAATATAAGACTGTCATGCATGAGGCTAGAGAAATAGTACAATGGGTAGGGCATTAGCCTTGCACATGGCCAACCTGGATTTTATCTCTAGCACCACATATGGTTATCTGAGCCTTACCAGGAATGATCCCTGAGTGTAGAGCCAGGAATAAGCCCCAAGAAATGCTGGACTTAAAAAAAATTATGTTGCTTGTTTTATCATTGAGAAATATTTCATAATATAAAATAAAAAATAAAAATTTTTATCTATAGTAGTTTCTCCCATATTAAGTTCATTCTTATTTATTTTTTATTTTATTACATTTCGATGTAATAAATAAGAAATGCTCACCAGAAAATGAGTAAAGTGGTAATAGTATAATAAAATTTTATTTTATTATTTTGTTTCCCCTTTTTATTTTATAAATGACTTTTAGCATATATGTATGCCTTCTATATATGCATCTTACATATGTATACATTATATATCCGCCATAATTCATCTCATTTTATTTATTTTTATAATATCTTTATTTAAGCACCATGATTATAAACATGTTTGTAGTTGGGTTTCAGTTATTAAAAAGAACACCCGCCTTCACCACAACCAATGTCCCCATATTATCCCTCCCTATCCCCTACTTGTCTTTGAGATAGGCAATCTATTTCTGTCACACACTACCATTGTCAAGATAGTTGTTAGTGTAGTTATTTCTCTAATTTCACTCACCACTCTTTGTGGTAAAAATAATATCAAGGACTAGTCCTTCCAGACCTCATCTCTATTGTTGCTGAGTATTATCACAATAATGTCTTTTATTTTTCTTAAATCTGGCAAATGAGTGAGACTAGTCTGTGTCTGTACCTCTCTATGACTAATTTCACTCAGCATAATAGTTTCCATTTCCATCCATGTATAGGAAAATTTCATGACTTCATCTCTTCTGTTGGCTGCATAATATTCCATTGTATATATGTACACAGTTTCTTTAGCCACTCCTCTGTTGTTGAGCATTTGGGTTGTTTCCAGATTCTGGTTATTATAAATAGCGCTACAATGAATATAGGAGTGCAGAAGGCAATTTTGTCTTGTGTTTTTATGTGGTATGGCTGAATCATATGGATGCTCAATGTCCAGCCTTCTGAGGAATCTCCATATTGTTTTCCATAAACATTGAGCTAGATGGCATTCCCACTAGCAGTGA